>CM055266.1:34113160-34333581 GCA_029237695.1 Conchocele bisecta | reverse complement strand
GAACGAGGTACATGTACACAAGACCGTCCATCAGTCATGTTGGCTACACAGGAAAACGTTCCTCCCGCTTTCGGAGATGTAAATTTAATTCCGAGAGTCGGGTATGGACAGTCGATTTTCAGTTTGTTTAAAACTCCCCGAGGGTGTCCGACTACCCTCTATACACCACCGGGCGCTGAACTCATTGATATGTGCAGCCATAGGCCTATCCAAATTCTAACCAAATTCAGGCCATTCATTTCTACATAAAATAGTGCATTTGTTTCATCACAGATTGTTTCAATTTCAAACACCAGGAACGTCGTTTAGTTGTTTGTGTTTGGTCCTTGGTGAGTGACGTAATGTCTACATCAATAAATGACGTCACAATTAACAGTTACGTAAACAACGTCAATTAGATTCTGAACTAAATTCTCAAATAATTACTATGTATTTTTCTGACGGTACATGTATATGCATAATATGTGATAGTTGGCGATAGTAGCAAATTATGAGGTCACATGTCGGCTAATTATAGATTTAACATTGATAGTGATGCGTTTGGTTTGTTCACTACATGTACTTATCATAGTTTTATTCTGTTCAATGTTTGATAGTATTCATACTAACACTTGTAGATACATTTAGTGCAACTTATAAGCAAATACAGTTTACAGCAAGCACAGTCAATGAGTCTATGAACACGCATTTATACTGTAGGCTGCTGTGTTGCATTGTACAAACGTCATCGTTTCAATAACGTCATTTTCTCGATGACGTTACCTTTTTTTTTCCTGGTGCTACAAAAAGTGAGATAAAACAAAAACTATGAAACATATTTGCATTTTCTTTTCAGCATATTGTTTGTGAAATGTGTTCGCACCCAAAAATGTAAAAAAGTGCAAATCGAAAATTGTGTCATTAAGGCCGGTTTTCACAGAGCGCGGCCCAATTATATATATGCATACCACCTACCGATATCAGTTATCTCGAATGCTTGTCTTTCTTTATTCTTCTGCAAATTAATACATGTAGCGACAGTTCCGATTTCTAAGCCACTTATTGCTCTTGTTACTTCTGCAATGGGGCCAACATGCCAACTTTGCACCATTTTTTTCTTATGTAATATGGTTATTGTTATTGTTGATATGTTCCCTTAGCCAACAACAAACATTGAGTGTATTGGTAATAGCGTCTACCACACACTGTTTATAAATGTTATAAATGGTATCTAATGTGCCAGATAATGTATTAATTGTTAGTGGTATATGTCTGAACCTATTCTTTTTATATATATACACCGCCATGCGATATTTGATATCAAGTTTATCATTCAAGGCTACAGCAAGCTGGAATTTCGAAACTCGCCAAGGTTTCCGAGCTAAGCCTGATATCTTGACCAAAATGCACTATATATATAGTCCGATGTCCTATTTATCAGTTAATGTATTATACCAACAAATTTCTGGCTTGCTTTACGTTTACCATCACACTGACGTCATTCGGTATTGTCACGTGACGTGATTCGATCAATGCAACCGTTAGTGAATATAATGTTGTAATAATGAGTGACCATAATACCTTACCTCAGAATATGTTTATTAGTCAGTATGTATTTGGTATATGCGTAACTATAGGTACTAGCTGATAAATAACATATTTCTAATAGAATATTACAAAATTAATATTTACATCGTGTGTCATTAAAGGAGCTGCTTGGCAATTCAAGCCACAAGACAGCTTAGACATATGCACATTTACAAATCATATCAAACAAACAATTTAGTATTTAAATACTTGGTTTTAACAAAACAAAAACCTATCGAAAATGTGTTTTATTGCAACTTTTGAAAGTGAATGTAGAATGTTGATGGTTATGGGAATTCATTTCTAAAAATACGCGGCAATCTGATCATCACACGCGAACCGTTGTGACGTCACGTCATACAAGAAGACAACAAGATGATATGAGTCAGTAGTGAGGCATTGCGTGCTGGTGTCGTTGTCGCAGATACCGGCACATGAGTTGTGATGTCACATTTTCGTGCCAAATGTCTCTGTTTTAAAATTAGATACATCTGTATACGTATACAGACTTAATTATTCTTGGGAATCTCTCGTGTTTTCTATGCTACTGTATGCTTTATATATGTATCGTATACAGAGGAGTTGCCGGTTTTCGTGCCCATAAGGAGTAAAGTAAAAAAAACATCATAAACGACTTGCCTGAACAGATATAAATCATCAACAAAGACTACAACAATCCCTCAATCATTTCACATAATAACTGAGTTAATTCATGAAACATTGATACGAACGCTGTCTATTTTGTCACGCCATGTAATATGACGTAATTGTAGACAGCGGTATACTGGGAAATTAGTGTGTGAGGGTCTGCATGGAGGCTTCCTCAATTATTTTTACAGAAACATATAACGATACTGTTTTCTTATTTTGTATTTAATTAAATTAATAAAATATAATATGACAAATACTGCACATTAACAGGGCCTATCAATTAGGTTAGTCTTCGACCTAGACATTACTCACGAGAGTCTATGACGTATTATAAAGGCAAAAATATTCGCAAAATTCACGATATTTTCATTGGCATTGGTGTGGTGTGTGTGTGGCGAGGCTGACTCTAAGAAAAGCATGTAGATTTAAATATGTTCCTACTAAAACGAAGTTCTAAGGATCACGAAACTTTACGTACATTGTCCAATTGTATGTATATCTATGCATTAGCTATATCCAAAATAATTTTGCATTAGATGTCTAAACAATTCTGATACTCAAAACATAAAACCTTTATTAATATCAGTACTAAATAAGCAGCTATACATGTTTCCAAATCCATTCTTTGGATTACATTGGACTCTATTCACTAATAATCGACGTTTACTTGTCAAAATGTGGCTGTGCGGGAATTGGAGTTTGTTACTTTAAAATTAAAATCTTAAACACAATATTGAAGATGGAAAAATGCATTAGTAGATTAGCGCAAAATGAACGCTGTGTTTCTTGGGTGGTTTTAAAGTAACATTTGGAGATATAATCTGGATTTGTTCGCTATATCAGGACGTTGATTCATGTTTGCTGTTTCAAATGCAGCGTCCAAACGTGACGTAATATAACGTGTTACGCTTCAATCGCGCGACATGACGTGGGCACGAACAGTGATGTAGCATGATTATATATGTCTGGATGGTGTGTCTATGGTATGCTAATAATTTATTATTTTTGTTTCCTGATTGATAAAAGCACGACAAATCGTCAACGTATTCCTTTAATGTAATACGTTTTTAACAATCTTACAAATGTGCATAAAATGATGTAAAAACATCATAACGTGTTTTTCTTAAACTTATTGTAAAACAGTTGATCATGTTGTGCAAGCAAGCAAGTGTTGTGGCATAAAATCAACCGGACTGTTCAATAACGTGTGCACTGTTGCATAAACATTTTGGTATAGGTTTAACCACACTAAATCATCAGATATTCATGCGCGGTGTAGTCAAACGTAGTACGTTTTAACAAATGTATCATTTACATCAATTTCAAGCATATGCTTTGGGATTATTTTATAAGTCGCATCATGTTTGTCGTGTAAGGCGGATTCAATTCCAGCCGCTGACGTTTTGCGCCACCACCAGGGTGATTGAATTCATCTTTCTAAGTAAACCTTATTATAATTAGTGAAAAGAGTAGAATGGGTGCAGGTTATGGGAAAATATGTCCCACAACATCCATACGAAAAATGAAAGTAGCAGAGAATAGTAAAATGTGTGGTCATTAGTTAGTTTACATAGGAAAACTATTTGGTGGTAGTGGACCTATTTCTACACATTTTCTTACGCGCGAACTTCTACTGTCGACACAGGGTATGACTAAAGTGCGCATGCGCCGTGAAATCTCCAATGCGCCCAATGCGCCGCGAAATCTCCAATGCGCACTTTAGTCGTACCGGGTATGACTAAAGTGCGCATTGGAGATTTCGCGGCGCATTGGGCGCTTTGGAGATTTCGTGGCGCATTGGAGTTTTATATGTTATAGGCTATATCTTCTTAATAAAAGCATTACATTCAATTTTTTCTTCTTATATATAATATATTGTTACATATCTATAATATATATTTAAGTCAAGGTGAATGCGTATGTGTAAAGTTGATTTTTTTATAAATTTTAGAAAAATACCTGTCGAAAATATAATATGGCCTCGGCGCATTGGAGATTTCGTGGCGCATTGGAGTTTTATATGTTATATATCATCTTAATAAAAACATTAAATTCAGTTTTTTCTTCTTATATATAATATATTGTTACATATCTATAATATATATTTAAGTCAAGTAGAATGCGCATGTGTAAAGTTGACTTTGTATCAATTTTAGAAAAATACCTAACGAAAATATAATATGGCCTCGGCGCATTGGAGATTTCGCG
Source organism: Conchocele bisecta (assembly GCA_029237695.1). NCBI lineage: Eukaryota > Metazoa > Mollusca > Bivalvia > Lucinida > Thyasiridae > Conchocele > Conchocele bisecta. Next base: position 34,329,156 of record CM055266.1, on the reverse strand, counting down.
GCGCATTGGAGTTGATCAGGGTAGAGAGTCCGGGTAGCATAATATCAGAGTACGTGGCACGTGTCAAAGGAGATAACAGGTTAATTGGGCACCATAAAACACTACGGATAAAATCACCCTGTTCACGCGTCAGTACATGAAATACACATATTGTTAAGATCCATGGGATAACCTGCCCTAGCTGTTGTTTGATAAGTAATACTGACAGCATAGATCCTGATCGAAAATGGTAGTCATTATATATGTTTTACAATATCAGTGTAGAACCTGATCAGACCGTGTAGCAAATATATGTGTTACAATATCAGAGTAGATCCTGATCTGACCGGATAGCCAGTATATGGATTAAAATATCACAGTAGAACCTGATCAGGGTAGCGAGTCCGGGTAGCATAATATCAGAGTAGATCATGAACGGGACAGAACAGATATCCTTACCTGTCTAAGTCTTTCTGATGCCATTAGGTAGTCGTACGTCCCATCGTCGTTACTACGGCAGCTTACGCAAATATACCCAACGTCAATATTTCGCCACTGCTTCTGGTCAAGACCGTCAATATCGTCGCATGAGTAGTCTACAAAATATAAATGCAAATCAATTATAAATCAATTGTCGATTAGAGGCGACTTACTCACCTAAAAGTATATAATGGAAGAACCATTTAAAAAATGATATGAACAGTTTAGCTTCGTATCAGACTGCGTAATAAATGCATGCTGATCAGTATCAACCAAAAGATCAGGGTGGTAATTCCAATTTGAAGAAATATTATCACTATATTTTACATTGAATGCATTACCTTTACTGCACGAACATGTATTGCACATATGTTATTGTATGTATGGCATAAGCACAGCACCATACATATTCTGGATATGTAACAATATATTATATGTAGGAAGAAAAAATTGATTTTAATGTTTTTATTAAGAAGATATATAGCATATAAATCTCCAATGCGCCCTGAAATCTCCAATGCGCCGAGGCCAGATTATATTTTCGGTAGGCATTTTTTCTAATATCGATACAAAATCAACTTTACACATACGCATTTGCGTTGACTTAAATATATATTATAGATATGTAACAATATATTATATACAACAAGAAAAAAAAATTGATTTTATGCTATTATTTAGAAGATATATAACATATAAATCTCCAATGCGCCCCGAAATCTCCAATGCGCCGAGGCCAGATTATATTTTCGGTAGGCATTTTTTTTAATATTGATAAAAAATCAAATTTACACATGCGCATTCGCCTTGAATTAAATATATTATAGATATGCAACACTATATTATATACAACAAGAAAATAAATAATGTTATGCTATTATTTAGAAGATATATAACATATAAAACTCCAATGCGCCGTGAAATCTCCAATGCGCCCAATGCGCCGCGAAATCTCCAATGCGCACTTTAGTCATACCGGTCGACACCGGTTCAATAAATTGTCACGTGATAAAAGCGTGTGCGGCGATTTTTGCCAGTTTTCAGAACGAAATGAATTCACATAGGTAAACGATAAATACTCACAACCATTATACATAGACAGTTTGTTATTTATGCTTTTGAGTACATAGATATATATTGTTCAATGATTCATGCTTTTTATTTGCTTACGCTATGCTTGCATTACATCATTGGACGATGCATCGCCTCATGACGGTTTGGAATTTTCGTAACCCAATATGAATATTCGACATGTGCTTAAATCGGGATACGGACATAATCCCCCATGGACATAATCCCTCCTCCATGCTTTTTGACACAGGAGGACAAAATCGCCCCCCCCCCCCCGTCTAAAATACATATAGGACATAATCCCCCCATATAAAAACCCAGGTAGGACAATCCCCCCCCCCTCCCATTCAGATTCAAGGTAGGACAAAATCCCCCCCCCCCCCCCCATATAAAAACCCAGGTACGACATAATCCCCCCCCCCCCCCCTCCGGCTTTGTCAAATATGTCTATATTTTACGGTCACTTTGATCTTATTGTTTGAATCATTGATTTCTTGATGCTATGTGGTTTCTTGATTATTCAACTGATGATACTCGACACCCGATTTGTTATTTATTATATAGAGTTCATTCGTCAATCATGTTAAAATACAGGATTTACATAATCACTCTCGCATATTTACACATGTTTTTGCGGACGGGGGGTTTATGTCCTAGGCCGCATTTCCAAGGGGGGGATTATGTCTTACCTGTTGGAAAGCCGACTTGGAAACCAATAATAATTTATTCCACGCTTGTTTGTGTGGGGCGCCATGTGTCACCAATTTTCTACAACGGGATCCAGTTGTGTTATTTATAGTGTCTATCGCGACTGCGATTATAGTAACTGATCAATTCGGGCTCCAACTCGTCAAATTAGATTCGACCGCCACTTTAGTGTTTTCTCCATAGCTCATTTTTGGCACAGTAAAATCGTCAGTGACGCAACAACATTTCTATATTGCGTTTTCCATGATGCAAGTACTTTTTTTAGTAAGGGCTGGTTATTCTGACATGCCCGCGTGGCGAGTAAAACAATCCAGTTTATATGCCTTTATGTTTTAGAACATGAAATCGCTATGTTTACAAAAAATGGTCAGTGAAAATGGTTGTAAGCTGCTTCGCTATTGGTGAGTAGCAATCCTGAAGTCAAATATCATTGGTCTGCACGCCAATAGCCAAATAGAATATACTATGCTGATCGACAGTACTGTCATCAGAGTTAGCCCAGAGTAGGGCACAGACGGGTTATCTCAGAGTTGAGACGAGCTACACGTGCAACACATGTACATGTAGTCGTGACTTCATGACTGTCTTGATACACAGTCATGATGGCTTACTCTTTTAAAGTGGCATTTTCCTGTGGAATTTTCAAAAACAGTGATAAAGTATCAAATTTGCATATTTTTAAATTAAATAACTTAATAATTAAATAGTAGTTGTGAAATATTTAGAACTTTTATTGTTTATAAAAATAAAATATTTTTGATTGACAAAATGCATGAATATCTGAGAAATAAACTTTTTGTTTTGGTAAAAAATTGTATTGAAATCAACAATATAATGCTGGTGTATGTTTTTAAATGTAAACTACAGTTTAATCCAATTGTTTATACAGTTAGCTGCTGTATATATTTCAGTTTTATTTAAAAATATAAAATGCCACTAAACAAATGGCAGCTGTCACTTGATTGGGTCGGTGATGTTCTCAACTAATGTACATGTAGGTTCGTGCTAGGAAGTTCAGCTTGTGGTATCGCCCATACCACGACATGAACATTGATAGGAAATTAATATACAGCTACATTGGCATAGCCCATGCCATAGATGGGAGCCCATACCACGACATGAACATTGATAGGAAATTAATATACAGCTACATCGGCATAGCCCATGCCATAGATGGGAGTCCTATAATATAGTTCAACCCATTGCTTGTAGTTGATTATTGTGCAGGGCTCCAGATAAGGAATTTGTAATTGAGTAGTTTCACTCCATCATTTCTGAAGCAATGGGGTATTTCAAATTTTTAATTGGTTAAAATAATACCCACGGTTTACACATCAACAGACGGCACTTATTGAATAGTTTGCTTCGAAATGAAAACATGTCTTGGCATTTCAGACAATTCCAATGAAATACCAACACATGTATGTGTTTTCATGGATAATAAGAAAAATATGCTGTATTTGTGGTCTGTTTGTTGTTTTCTGCAGCATGATGAAGGTACCACAAAATTGTTATTGCTTTTTGATACTCGCTACTTCTGATTTCAATTGGGTTTTTGGCAATTTTAATTGGGTATTTAAGCAAATACGCAGCTTATCTGGAGCTCTGATTGTGAAATTCATGTCTCCATTATTTGTGCTCATCCAGTAATTGTAACGATCATTGGCAACTAATCATTGGCGAGGTACGCGCGAGGAAAATCTATATCTGTATATACAGAATAACATTTGTTCATAAAAAATCCAAAGTAAAATTTTATAGGGGGAAGTGGGCGAAATTCTCTCCCTAAATTGCCCGACTTCTCCATATTTTGAGTTGAGGGTGTTTTTCACTATAGATATAAAACAGAAATTTTCGGAAAAAGTTGTCTATTTTCTCAAATTTTTAGTGAAAACTTCTCCCTATTTTGAAGGGTTAGCTTGAACCCTGGTTCAGACCTACATGTATGCGCCTTTGTGTTCACCCTGAGTCGGGCGTCCAGCGCCTGCTGATCTTCGCTAACATCTTCCTGTTGTCCATCTTCAAGTACTTGATGATTCCCACTGTATCCCCGGCGGATCCAGTCTTCACCCATTTGTCTGTGTTATCGATCAAACGAGGCGCCTGTAACACGGCGACCAGGCTCTTGAAGTTGTACTTGAATTCAGATTGCTGTTTTGCCATATCTTCACTTGGCATCATCACCGTGTATCCTGGGCGGGTCAACGTGTCTGGTTCGCTGGTTACAATTGACAGTTGCTATAAGCCATTGTAATTTAGTGAATTTTTAGTATTGCAATGTTCATTATTTGATTTCAATGGGGTGAAAATATTTATTTTTCACAAAATCAGATGACATGCCCCTTCATAATTTCTTGAAAAAAAAAGGCGCTGCACCGACACTTCATAAAGCACGGTATTAAATTAAATTCCATATTTTAGCAACCAGTCACAGCAATGTTAAAGTTCGCACTGATTTTCAAATTGAATAGTGAAAATATGGTATTAAAGTTGAAAATTAACTTATTTGAGCTGCAAAAAGCAAATAAGTGATTTTTATACGCCCGTTTGAAAAAAACGGGACGTATTATGTATTCATCTTGTACGGGCGGGCGGCAGGGTTGGCAATTTCCCGGGAAATAAGAGTATTTCCCAGGACGGCGGGAAATACCGGGAAATATGAATCTTCGTGGTCTTTCATTCCAAAATGTCAAGATGAGTCTCTATATTCCCCTATATCTACTATGGTTTATATCTGTGTAGACTGATAAGCCTATAGGTAAAACATTCTGCAATAAAAAAAGAAATAATAAGTTTATTTAGAGAAAAAAAACATTATTTTCCCTATATACAAGTTTATGTAGTATTTGCCAACTGTCTATTTTGTATATGAGAACACCCCTCATTACTATAGTAACCTGCCACTAATAAAAGCTGTTTATGGAATTTTGATAAAATCCCTGTTGATAACAGGGATAATCCATGTACAGTGTAAGTGTAATTGTTTTACAACTTGACCATATACAGACCACCTGGGTTCTTGTTATACAGTATGACACAAAAGGTGTGAAAGAAGGCTGACAATTAACAGCCTGTTGTCATAGTCTGATATGGTTTATTAAAGTATATTAAAGTCTCATCAATGTACATGCAAATAAGTAGACATTAGTAGGCTTTTGGCCAATTGTAACGAGTTCACGTTAAATAAATGTCATAATAATAATGCAAATAAGTAATACAAATGCAAAGCATAAAACAACTGTACATTGTCAGTCATATAAGAATTGTAAGACACTATGTGTATGCACATCATGCATGCCAAGATCATTTATTCTCATTTCTTGATACTGAATATTAGTGTGGGAGAAGGTTGACAATTAACAGCCTGTTGTCTAAACATAGTCTGATCATGATGACGTTATCCTTGTGAATTGTATCTAGCAGACACTCCGATGCTTCCTAAAAAATGAAGAAGTAATTTACAAAAAAATAATACAACCAAAATGTAAATGCCATGGTTGCCAAATATTCCACCTGATGAGTACAAGATCTATACATTGTAATTAAGCCCTATATCTAATTATTAAGTTGTTGATTGTTTAATTAACTATTACTGAGCTTAAAACTTAATTTAAATAACTTTAATTATCAAATAATAACATCAAAATTCATATTTCCCGGTATTTCCCACTTTGGAGAGTATTTCCCGGGACGGGAAATACCGGTATTTCCCGCCGGAATTTCCCGGCCAACCCTGGCTGGCGGGCACATCTTGTCCACGCAATAACTAGAGTTCTACTTGACGGATTGTAACCAAATTCCGTATACATGTTTAACACGGCAAGATGAAGAAGCCTATTGATTTTCAGTGAGTTATCTTCCCTTGTTGACTGGCCTTGCCTCAACGGGTGTATATTGTGACCTTCGGAACTCTTGTTTTATGTATAATCATTTGTTCCCTATTTAATGAGGAAGAGAATCAATAATACTTAAAAGTAAAATATGCATTGAATTTGAACTATGGGGTTATACTAATCTTTAGATACAAAACTTATCTGGAGCTCTGAGCCAGTGTTTTTGTTTCACCCGTAGTCACATTTCTTGCCGACAGTCACAGCCACATGTCTGTTACGTTTTCTTTCAGATCGCGATCAAGATCTCGTTCCCGATCAAAGTCTCCTCGACGCTACGCCTCCGGAACTATGACATCCAAGCGATTAGTTATCTGTAACATTCCTTACGAGTTGAAATGGCAGGAACTGAAAGACCTCTTCAGAAAGGAAGGTAGTAACTGTGTTTCACAATCAGCCAAATTTAGGAATCGATCATTGATAATAATCAGTTGTTCAATAAACCAATTGAAGGGTTCATTCCCGTATTCCCCTTACCCCTTCAATTAAGCTCCAGATAAGCTACGTATTTGCTTAAATACCCAATTAAAATTGCCAAATACCCAATTGAAATCAGAGGTAGTGAGTATCAAAAAGCAATACAAAATTGTGGTACCTTTATCATGCTGCAGAAAACAATAAACCGACCACAAATATAGCATGTTTTTCTTATTTTTCCATGAAAACACATCTTGGTATTTCATTAGAATTGTCTCCAAGGAGACAATTCTAATGAACTGCCAAGACATGTTTTCATTAGAAGCAAACTATTCAATAAGTGGTGTCTGCTGATGTGTAAACAGCAGTGATTTTAATTTACCCAATTAAAGTTTTGAAATACCCAATTGGTTCAGAAATGATGGGAGTGACACTACTCGATTACAAATTCCTTATCTGGAGCCTGCCTTCAATTAACCCTTTCACCTCCAAGTACGCTAACTGGAATGGATTTTGATATGTTGATTTTGCAAGCAATCCAACCGTCACAAAATGATTTTCAGACTAGTCAATTTATGAAAAGGGGGTGTTTTTGTTCTAAAAAATATGAAAATTACTTGCAAAAAAGTGCAGATCCTGATGAGACGGCTCGTTACGAGCCGGCTCATCTGGATCTGCACTTTTTGCATAAACCAATATAGTGGGATTTCGGGTTCAAAGGGTTAATGGTGGTCAAACCATACACATGTACGACTGGACACAATCAACACTATACAGCCTGAGGTGTTGAAAGGGTTAACCATGCATACATGACCTTAGGCATTAAAAAAATAAAAATACATTACAACGTATTTCCATCTCATCAGATTAAACATTAACCCTTTCAACACCACAGGCCTGATGACGGTATTGGCAAACAGTGTAGATCCCGATGAGCCGGCTCGTGTCGAGCCGTCTCATCAGGATCTGCACATTTTGCAAGTAATTGTTATATTTTTGAGAACAAAAACACCCCCTTTCCATAAATGGACTAGTCTGAAAATCATTTTGTGACGATTGGATTTGTTGCAAAATCAACATATCAAAATACTTAGGAGTTTACATGCTGGGAAAGTTGTGGGCTATGAATAGTTAAATAACAGTAGACAAAAATTCAATATATTTTGTTTTATTTCTCCCTGTAAATATCATAAATATGTCCTGGAATTTTATTAGAATTGAGTCTCGGTGTTCGAAATTAAATGTAGCAAAATTTCTTCCTAAAATCTCAACTTGCTATATGTTGTAAAAGTCAGTAGCAAGTTACTTGCTACCTGATAATATGTATGAGCAATCTGCTGTTCATTTAACTTCCAAACCTGTCAAAAGTAAGATTAGCGCTAATCCTATTACTTTTAGGGGATGGGATAAATGATGCTGGTGTGGCGAGGGCCTGGCACCAGATCAGGTTGTTCTAATTTCAGGACTGAATATATATTTTGATTGTAAATATTGAGTTCTGAAGTTGGGATTTACCCCCCTTGGACAGGTGGATACGGGACTCGACCCCGTTGACCCGTCTGCGTGTAGACTCCCTGAGGCTTGTACCTCTATGTCAGAAAAGCGGACGTTAAACCCTATTCACTCACTCACTCCAAACCTGTCTTCCATGAAGCTAAATTAAATCAACATGCTTTTTCATGTGTGAACTTTCGAAAATAGTAACATGTGGCCGCGGTTGGGGGAAAAACAAATCTGAATATTGGTGCATTTGCATGCCATTTCCACTCAGCAGTAGACTATCTCATCATGGATATTCGCGAGTTCATGAAGTGTAAACAGTCTGATGCTCAAGCTTGCTCATGGCTCCAGATAAGGTGCATATTTGCTTAAATGCCCAATTAAAATTGCCAAAAACCCAATTGAAATAAGAAATAGTGAGTATCAAAAAGCAAAGAAATGTTTGTGGTACAATACATAATAAACAGACCACAAATATAGCATATTTTTCTTATTTTGCCATGGAAACTCATACATGTATTGGTATTTCATTAGAATTGTCTCCAAGGAGACAATTCTCATGAAATGCCAAGACATGTTGTTCATTTAGAAGCAAACTATTAAATAATTGCTGATGTGTAAACAGTAGTGTTATTTTATTTTACCCAATATTGAAATACCCAATTGCTTCAGAAATGATGGAGTGACAATACTCAATTACTAATTCTTTATCTGGAGCCCTGTTGCTACTCGGTAAGGTGAACTTGCTACTAACATGTAGAACAGGTAGCAAGTACTTGCTGAAAAAAGTTGATTTCTAACACTGGCAATTTTAATGAAGTTCCAAGATGCATTTACAGAGTGAAATAAGAAGAATACTTGCATTTTCTTGTGTGATATTGTCACCGCTGACATGCAAAGAGCTGAACCTAGGTCCCAGTGGGTGGTTGGTCAACAAACGCGATGGCGTAAATTAACGGTAGGGCTTCCACCTTATAGTTATCACGATTTACCTGGTTTTGGCCCTCGGATACATTTTAATCTTTTGCTCGTTTGCTACCTGGGTTATTGCCCATTATAAAAGTAGTAAGATTATTACTGATCCTACTGCTTTTGGGAGGTGGCCAAGTGATTCTGGTGTGGCGAGGACCTGGCATCAGATCAGGATTATTCTGATTTCAGGGCTGAATATATTATTTTTTATGCCACCGGGTTTCGAAGAAACGGGTGGCATATAGTGTTTGGACCGTCCGTCTGTCCGTCCGTCACACTTTTCGGTTAACCACTTCGTCACAGTTTCTCAAATATGCTGCAGGTGGCATCCGCGTTCGACATACGCATTTCTTGTTTTATTGTAAATATTCAGTTCTGATTTTGGGATTTCCCCCCAGTTGTACATGTACTAAGTTGAAGTCAGAACATGTACTTGTACAGGTAATATATGGGATTTAGTACTAAACCCATTAACCCGGCCTTAAATGACCTTAACTGTTGCTCTGCATTAGTACAGAATTCTCTTTTCAGTCGGAGACACTATAGCATATGTCGAGATCTTCAACAACCCAGATGGAAAACCAAAAGGCACTGGGTAAGTAATTTCTAAATGTCGCTGTGACTCGAGAATTTGCGACCAATGTAGATTCAGATCAGCCTGTGCATCTGCACAGTCTGATCAGGATCTGCACTGATCGCCATTCACGCCCGACCTGCTTCTAGCAAACAGTATAGGTCCTCGTGCAGTAGGACTGTGCTAGAAGATCAGGAGCTAGACTGGTCATCAATCTCATAAGCCACATTTCTCCAGTAACAGCCACATTTGTGAAATAATTGCTTGGTCCTTGTGATTTTGGAGAGAACTTTGAATAATATGTAGCTGTGCTGTGTTACCAGACACCCTGCGAGGTCCCAGACACAGCTCCTAAGTTCAAGAAATGTTATCCTGTCACGTCTAAGTAACTGACATGGACTATGTCATTCCAAGTTTGGGGCTGTTCCATTATGTAGAAAAGGGTCATTTTGTTAAAATTTAAAAATATCAACAAATGGTACAGATCTTGATCAGATCATCATGATCTAAACTGTTTGCAAATATTAGGGAAGAGGTCTCTAGGGGTTAAGGATTGACTCGATTGATAGTCATTTCTGGCTCTGAGTCATTCACTTTAAATTTTGTGTTTGCTGCTATATTTGACAATTTTGAAATAGAATATTTTTAAGCTAGTTTCTTTATCATTTGAAATGTTCATTAAAATAGTGGAACGTTTGTTGATGAACTTAGACGTTAAACAACTCCAAAAATTGCAGATATACGAGTGTAATGACCCCTGACATAAACTTGCTTCTGGGAGCTCTGCCAGTGTGTTTGCTTTGGAGGGGGTTCATTATATTTCTGGCATGCACATTCAAAGGCATGTTTGTACACTTTGCGAACAGTTATTATGATTACACATACATTGAAGGAGTCAGTGAATAAAAGGGACTTGGCCCCTTTCTTCCACTGACACGCTAAATATTTGGTCTTTAAAGTTTGCGAGGAGTCCTGACTGCACGCACTAACATACCAAATGTTTTTCATACTACAGTAAACGCAACAGCCCATGGTTTTATTCCTTATATCCATCAAACATATCCCTTTTTGTAAAGTATGATTTGAATGTGATTGTTCCATATTTATTTTTATAATTAAATGCTTTCCAGGGTGATTGAGTTTAAAGATTTGGCCTCAGCGGCCCTAGCCATCGAAAAAATGCACAGATTTGACATCAAAGACAGAAAACTTGTTGTTCGCGAGGTAAGTGATCAAAGCCCTGTTTCTCTAGGTATAATACTAGCTGAGCACTTTCTCGGCTCTCTTGCTCAAAGTTTAATTGGTCTTGACCAAACTGTCTGGGCCCGGTTGCTCAAAACCTCTGAGACTGTTAGCTTAACGGTATTTAACAGTCCGTTAAGCTAACAGAGGTTTGGAGCAACCAGACCGTGATTTAAATTACTAATTTGGAGAATGTACTGAGGAAGTTTTATAAACCAGCCTATCAGGAGAAGAATTCACATAAGTGTAAAAGCTTGTTTTCTAATCCTGTTCTCAATTGTATGTACATATATCTCACTTGCCATAACTTGAAATAAATATTCTTGAAGTTTTGCGTCGCCACACAGGTATACTTAACATCAAATTCTAAATGTTTGTCATGCTTATGTAACACGTTTCTAGAACATGCCAAAACTATTTATAAAAATATATTTGAACTATTAATCTTTTGATTTTTAAATCTGTTTAACCCTTAGACTGCTATCTTATTTTTTTTGTCGTCTGCTGTTTATTTTCTATTTTCCATTTTTATCATTAACAAATATGCTTTAACAACAGCACTTTAGAATAATTTACAACATGCTTTGACAGCACTTCAGAATCTGAAGTGCTGTCAAACCATGTTTTTATTGAGAAGTAAGGGAAGATATAAAAGCAACAGCGGACGACAATTGTTGTGAGTAGCGGTCTAAGGGTTAATAGTCAAATTCCCATCGGCGTCGGATACTATCTTGGTATTGTGTATATATTTCAAGAGGAGGGATGGGTTGTGACCTAGGGGTTAGAACACCTGACTTCCAATCCGGAGGTTATGGGTGCAAACCTCGCCTTAGGCATCAAAACTACTCGTAGTATTTCCATCCCATTGGTCTGTCAGATGAGACTTTAAACTGTGGTCCCGTCTCTATATGACCTGAGCTGTTGCTGGGACATTAAACCCATTCACTTACACTTTTTTCAGGAGAAGGAAAGAGAAAAGAGGCAGAATGACATGATGTCTAATCGGTACGGCGGCGGGGCTGGAGTAGGAGGAGGCAGTGCCGGCATGATGGGTCCAGGGCCAATGGGCGGTGGAATGGGAGGCGGCATGGGTGGTGGAATGGGAGGCGGAGGCGGCATGGGTGGTGGAATGGGAGGCGGAGGCGGCATGGGTGGTGGAATGGGAGGCGGAGGCGGCATGGGTGGTGGAATGGGAGGAGGAATGGGTGGCGGCGGCATGGGAGGACAGCACTGTGGTATGTGTTTAACCCTTTCACCCCCAAGTAACTGGAATAGATTTTGATGTTAATTTTGCAACCAATCCAATAGTCTCAAAGTGGTTTTCAGACTAGTCCATTTATGAAAAGGGGGTGTTTTAAAAAATATGAAAATTACTTGCAAAAAGGGCAGATCCTGATGAGAAGTCTCATCTGGATCTACACTGTTTGCCAATACCACTATACAATTCTGTCGTGTTGAAAGTGTTACGGTCTTCTGGTCTCGTTGTCTCTTTCGAGATTGTGTGAATTTGCTTTTTAGCTCGACCGAGTGAGCTATTGTTACCGCTTTTCGTCCGTTGTCCGTCCATCAAATCTTCTGCTGACCAAACTTCACTGGGATGGTCTATGCGGTACTCCTTTTCAGATCCGTTAAAATGGACGTTGTCGCATATCCAAGCTGACCGCCGTAGAAAAGTAGTTTGAATTCTTATTTCTGATTTTGCCGAAACTGCAGGAATGATCAATAGTCGATGCTCATTCAGAATTGTTAAAATGGTGACCGTGGGGTGAAAAGAACCGGGGGAGGGGGTCGGTCAAGTAGAGGTCTTTGCGTTACTTTGTGGAATGGAGGTTGTCGCCTAATCCAAGATGGCTGCCGTAGAAAAGTAAGTTAGATCATTAAAAAAAATCTTCTAACGAACCGCTAGACCAATTTTGATGAAACTTTCCAGGATTTGTCGAAAACGGGTGATTATGTCATCCAAGATGACGATTGAAATGCCATATTTTTATTAGAGATTTCAAACGTCTGCTGACAAACCACTCGACCGATGCTGGCCAAATTTCACCGTTATGGTCCCGTAGCCGACTTCATCAACATTGCAACATATACTTATCTAGCAAAGTATCATGTATTTTTCCCAAAATGCATTATTAATTTATTACATTATCACAGCCAAAATGGCTGTGATAATGTAATAAATTCAGTATAATAAAAATTAATAAATTTATCCTTAAATTGAAAAATTTCTCCCTCAAAGTATACTTTGCTAGATAAGCATACTTTGCAATGTTGGTGAAATGGGCTACTGGTGTGAAGCATTTCAGATATGTTAAAATAAAGATGACCCAAGATTGGCGCTTAAATTTTTAAAAAAACATTCTTGTGAACAACCAGATTGATTTTGACGAAACTTGGCAGGAATGATTGATAGTCGATGCTCTTTCAGATTTCGGGCTATGTAATGATCTAAGAAAATTATGATAGACAAAAAATGGCATATTAGTATTTGGCAGCCATCTTATGTCCATCATTTACTACTGACTACAAAAATGTAACATTGAAAATAGTTTTAGCATATTGTCGATCATAATTTAATAGAAATAGCACCGGTACATGCTATCATTGGTTAAGTACACATTTATGTCAGTGTTTTGCAGTAATATGTGAAAATAAAAAGTTTTGGTTGCCACATGGATTTTGGCTGCCATCTTGGATTTATGTTTATCCGTGAATTGTTCCATTATCAGGGATTGGAATTTTCAGGATATATCCTGAAATCAGCATTTGATTTGAAACACTAATCTTTCAACATGGGAAGCACACTTTTACGCATTTGTGGGTGCAAAAATATGTTTGTTTAGCCATTTTCAGGATTTGTCATTTTGAATTGTTGCCACCCAGAGCTCCAGTTAAGGTGCGTAATTTGACCAACTTGGGGTGAATTTGTTTTATTTCTTCATCAAAAATGGCAAGTTGGGAGTGCTTTAGATTCTAAAGCACTCCCAACTTGCCATTTTTGATGGAGAAATAAGAAATTTACCTCCAAATTACGCACCTTAACTGGAGCTCTGTTCCCACCCCTGCATTATACTACGCAGTCGGCCAAATGATTTATTGTACACACTTGTCACTGGCTATCTTTATCTGACTTGAATTATTTTATGTATTTCTTTTATTAAATACCCCATAGAACTGTTGCAATTGCTAATTATACAAATGCATTATCATATTTTAACTACAGGGATCCTCTAGATTATCGGACAAAAATGGCAGTTGTTTTATGATATTTTTCTTAAAATAGCAGCTACGGGCATAACATTTTCACAGAACAATCCATGGTTCTTGCTTACTCAACGCATGCAAACTATTGAGCAAACTGTGCCATCTTTCTCACTTAAAATTGGGTCAGATCATCAGTCGTAAGATTGCCCAAAATTAACATCGACAATCGATTATCCGGACAAATGTATAACCGTCTTATAACTTGTATTCTCACCTTAAAATCATAATTTTATCGCCTGAAAACCAGTATAAACAGCATTGTGTTGTTTTACAGAAAAACAATCACCATTCGCTTCTTGGAAAACATCGTATTTATAGAATTTACTGTATTTATAGAACAACTCTGCAATGACGTAATGGGCGCACTCGATTGAGCTCTTCATAATTTGGTGGAAAATCCGCGGTAATGATCGTTTCTCGTACACTGGTGTTTTCGCACCTGTCGATTTTACCCACAAATTAATATGGGTGCGAAATGGTGTGTAATGGCTTGGGTCCGAAATGGCTTGGGGCGATTTGGCCTTGAAACAATTATTATTTGTTTTTGAATAAGTAGCTCTTCGTTCTTTTTCTATTATGATACATTTTCGCATTCCTTCCTACCTGCTCTGTATTGTACATTGTGTATTAAACAGTCGGAAAATTATATTGGAGGAATGCATCGTATCGTCTGCATACTTCACACAACAGAGTATTGAAAAACTCTATAGGGGCCTCAAATTATGCGCAGTGACAGATACAAGCCCCCGCGCGACGTTTGACGTAAACAACTTGTGGACATAGTTGGGGGAATGTTTTCAGCAAATTTTACTAAAATGTTTATATATTATTCACACTGGCATGGAAACAGCAAGCACCTGAGTGACTTAGATGTGTTCGTTGCAAAATCGGATCAAGTGAATGCGTTTAATTAACAGCTATTTTGATTTGTCCGATAAATTGATTGTCCGGATAATTGGTAGGACCCCTGTACATGAAAGTTCGCAACATTGGCGGCCATGTTTGATTTTGGTGGCCATCTTGGATCAAAATATTAAATTTTAATTTTCTTAAACGTACACATTATGAGGTTCATGTTGTTTGAGCTTATCATGATCAATGGATATTTTTTATATATTTTTTGTCGAGCCCGCTTGCGGAAAGCGAGACAGTGATCACAATGACGTCCGTCGTCCGTCCGTCCATCCGAAATCTGCATTAAAGTTGTTAAAAATACCATCAAATGCCTCGGCGGGCTCGACATGCGGGCCGCGGCCATCTGGTTATTGGAAGTTACTCAAAATTTGTATTTTTTTAGCTGCAAATGTGTTCGCAGGGTGCGGGGGTCCACATAATTATTCGACCAGAAAATCTTGGGAGATATACACATTTCCATAAAATATGGCAATTTGGGCCGTTTCACTAAACTTTGTACGACTAAAATTTTTGTAAGTGCAAAATTAAGATAGTCTGTAAATTCCACATTAACAATGATTTCTTGGTAAACAATTATTGGATTTACATGTATTGAGCGTAGACTGCATATGCAGCCTATGCTCAATACATGTAAATCCATCAATTGAAACTTCCACACGGTCCTAAATTTGCAGTTAAGAACACTAATCGTACAAACTTAGTACAACGACCCCCTGGCTCACACACTATTGTTACAGGCGGTATGGGCGGCATGGCATCGTCCGGTATCAGTCCACAGATCCTACAGCAGCTCGGTATTGACAGGCCGGCCACCTGCACCATCTTCGTCAGCAATGTAAGTAACACTGCAGTACTCGTGCGCCAGATAAGTTTTGTATCTAAACAGTATTGTACCCCCATATTTCAAATTCAATGCGTATTTTACCTTTACAAATGTGTTACAGTCAGAATTCGTTACAACGGCATAGTTCGTTTGAGATGAATCTGCCGTTATAACGAATCTGCCGGTATAACGAATCGGGGATTTTTTCCGTCCGATTCCGGTAATTGTTATCTGTCGGGAATTGGTATCTGTCGGGAATTGGCTACCACACATTGTAGCGATGTTATTTGTTGTCAATTTATGCTAGCGTAATTCGGCATTATTGGCGCGATATGTGCTGAATTAAATACTTATTTGTCACCTCGTTGATAAATCAATGCATATGTATACAATAAATTAAATCATTGTCTTCTTACACATTCACTCAATTATATATTGTTTTTGCTGATGACAACAATGATATTTCGGTTGCTGAATGACGAGCAGAGCAGAGTATGAGACACGCCGTGTGATTTTATACCTTAGAACATGAAATATATTTACTATAAATGACGTTGAAAGATGACCAAAGTTTCATGGCAGATGCGGAATAGAATCGCACATTTGCTAAACACTTTTTTATTTTTCATGGAGATTACTGCACATAGTTTTCTTAGGTACAAAAGCATCTTAAATGTTTTAAGCTTTGGTTCGGAATAGGTGTGTCGTATCAGAGCTCCAGATAAGGTGTGTATTGGCATATTTTACGCACTTATTTCAGCATAATATGCATCGATTATCAAAAGTTGGAGTATAAAATACTCTTTCATTTCCAAAATACAGTAATTAAGCTGAAAATGTACTTGCTTAAACTGCAAAAAGCAAAAGCTCAAATAAGTGAATTTAAAAAAAATAAATCATTTGTTCCCTATTTAATAAGAAAATCAGTGATACATTTGTAAAATACGCATTGAATTTTAAATATGAAATTTGGTTAAACTACTCTTTTGATATAAAACATATCTGGAGCGCCGTCGTATTATATATACCGGTAATATGTGATTGGCTAGCTCTGTCCTATGTAATAGCTACATTTAGAGTCTATTTGCTCTTGAAAGTGTGTATGTTTGCGAACGTTGAAAAGTATGTAGCAGTTCCTCGTGCCATAACTTCATATTTAGGGACTTTGCCGCCTTTAACCCTTACAATGCTGAATTAAATTAAATTTTGTGTTTATTTGTTATCTTCCAATTTTCTAAATTAAAACATTGGTTTGGCAGCACTTTAGAATCATTTCCATTGGAAATGATTCTAAAGTGTTGCCAAACCATGTTTTTCTTTTGCTGAGAAAAAAGAAAAAAGACAAAATATGAATCGACAGTAGTCAACTATTTTTGTTTCCCGCATTCTAAAGGATAATTGTTTGTATAGTTGAACTAAGAGTGCCTCACGCCATAACTCTGTATTAAAGGGACTTTGCCACCTTTTTCCGCTGACCTCGTCCATCGTTTGTTACAGTTGGACTACAAGGTGACCTGGCAGAAGTTGAAGGATGTGTTTAAGTTGGCGGGCAACGTCGTTCGTGCTGAGATCCGCGAGGATGAAGAGGGCAAGAGTCGCGGCATGGGCTCCATCCAGTTTGAAACGCCCATGGAGGCTGTACAGGCAATCTGTATCCTTTGTGTTGCAAAATTTAACAATTTTGGGCGAAAATGGCGCTTATTTTTCTCAAAATTAGAAAGCCCGGGGCCCTTCACAGCCCTTCCAGCGGTCCTATAATTCCTATATTTTTCAGACTTTTTCAAAATGTCCTATAATATCCTATATTTTGGGCAAAATTCCTATAATTCCTATATATGTTTTGGGTAAGCAAAAGGTTGCTTTTTCTTTGGTTAAAATAGAACTTTTTATGCCCCCGCTACCGAAAGGTACGGGGGCATATAGTGTTACCAGCGTCCGTCCCGTCCGTACGTCCCGATATTATATTCTTTAGTAACTTCTACATGGCTTCACATATTATGTCAATATTTATACACGTGATACATATGAACACACCTTACACACTCCACCCCCCAGTACTTCCACCTTGACCTTTGGCCTTGACCTTTTCCACTTTAAATGTTTACTTACCACTTTGGGACAAATCTACGTGCACGTTTCTCAATCCTACAATAACTTCTCAATACTTTTGCCAATCCCTTAAATATGTATACACATGATACATATGAACATGCCCTACACACTCCACCACCCAGTACTTCGACCTTCACCTTTGACCTTGACCTTTTCTACTTTAAATGTTTACTTAACACTTTGGGACAAATTTACGTGCACGTTTCTCAATCCTACAATAACTTCTCAATATTTTTGCCAATCCCTTAAATATTTATACACATGATACATATGAATATGCCCTACACACTCCACCACCCAGTACTTCGACCTTGACCTTTCACCTTCACCTTTTTATGCCCCCACAACCGAATGGTGAGTGGGGCATACAGTGTTACCGGCGTCCGTCCGTACTCGGATAAATGGCTTGTAATCAAATATGCCTCGTTTTCTTTGGCTGCCAGCGGGGGCATTCGTGTGCCGACAGGCCACTTTTCTAGTTTGTTAAATTTGTTGCACTAAATTCATCATGCAATTTAAAGGACATCCATAAGTATTTATTAATGTGATGTTGACATCATTTCAACAAAATTAATTTATGTAGTACCATGATGTGTGCCAATTCATTCTTAATTGTTTTTCAAAAATCCCTTTTTTAGCCAGGTTTTTTGGAAAAAAATCCAGGCTATTGGATTGGCGAAAGCCGGGCGGGCGGGCGGCGTCCACAATCAATGTTAAGTTTTCGTGTTTGAGTCCATTTCTTTGTTACTGTACCACCTAGGACCACCAAACTTTCACAGCTTCATAATCAAGGGGTGCCCACCACATATCACTATCCAACATGTTACTTTTTTTTTAACTTGACCCATTTTTTCCGCGTTGTCGACTTAGCCATTTTCAATGTTAAGTTTTCGCGTTTACAATGTTAAGTTCTCGTGTTTAAGTCCATTTCTTTGGTACTGTACCACCTAGGACCACCAAACTTTCACAGCTTCATAATCAAGGGGTACCCACCACATATCACTATCATACATGTTACTCTTTTTTTTAACTTCACCCATTTTTTCCGCGCAGTCGACTTAGCCATTTTCAATGTTAAGTTTTCGCGTTTACAATGTTAAGTTTTCGTGTTTAAGTCCATTTCTTTGGTACTGTACCACCTAGGACCACCAAACTTTCACAGCTTCATAACCAAGGGGTGCCTACCACATACAACTATCCAACATGTGACCATTTTTTTTATTTTTTTACCTTCACTATTATTTCTACGTAATTGACTTAGCCATTTTCAATGTTAACTTTTTAACGTACGTCTGGTTAGAGTTTTTTGGTTAAAACTTCTTCGTTATACTATATCTCTGCAACTGTTTCGCCCATTACCTTGAAACTTCACATGGGTGTTTATCATCATCCATATTTTCATTCTAACCCCCAACCGTGCGGCCCCTGTGCCCAATGTCAAGGTCAAATTACTTTGAATTTTTTTGTTAAAGTTTTTTTGTGTACTATATCTCTGCAACTGCTTCACCCAATACCTTGATACTTCACATGGGTGTTTATCATCATTGTCGCACCTGCTTGCGGAAATGCGCGATCCTGTGCCCAATGTCAGGTCAAAATTACTTTGAATTTTTTTGTTAAAGTTTGTTCGTGTACTATATATCTGCAAACTGCTCACCCATACCTTTGATTACTTCACATGGGTGTTTATCTCATTGTCGAACCTGCTTGCGGGAAAGGCGATCCTGTGCTCAATGTCAAGGTCAAATTACTTTGAATTTTTTTGTTAAAGTTTTTTCGTTGTACTATGTCTCTGCAACTGCTTCACCCAATACCTTGATACTTCACATGGGTGTTTATCATCTTTGTCGCACTGCTTGCGGAAAGCGTGATCCTGTGCCCAATGTCAAGGTCAAATTACTTTGGATTTTTTTGTTAAAGTTTTTTCGTGTACTAGATCTCTGCAACTGCTTCACCCAATACCTTGATATTTCATTCATGGGTGTTTATCATCATTGTCGCACCTGCTTGCGGAAAAAAAGCGCGATCCTGTGCCCAATGTCAAGGTCAAATTACTTTGAATTTTTTGTTAAAGTTTTTTCGTGTACTATATTCTCTGCAACTGCTCCACCCAATACCTTGATACTTCACATGGGTGTTTATCATCATTGTCGCACCTGCTTGCGGAAAGCGCGATCCTTGTGCCCAATTGTCAAGGTCAAACTACTTTGAATTTTTTTGTTAAGTTTTTTCGTGTACTATATCTTTGCAACTGCTTCACCCAATACCTTGATACTTCACATGGGTGTTTTTATCATCATTGTCGCACCTGCTTGCGGAAAGCGCGATCCTGTGCCCAATGTCAAGGTCAATACTTTGAATTTTTTTTGTTAAAGTTTTTTCGTGTACTATATCTCTGCAACTGCTTCACCCAATACCTTGATACTTCACATGGGTGATTTTATCATCATTGTCGCACTGCTTGCGGAAAGCGCGATCCTGTGCCCAATGTCAGGAGGTCAAATTACTTTGAATTTTTTTGTTAAAGTTTTTTCGTGTATATATCTCTGCAACTGCTTCACCCTAATACTTGATACTTCACATGGGTGTTTATCATCATTGTCACACCTGCTTGCGGAAAGCGCGATATCGTCGGCATTTTGGCATACGTCCGTCCGTTCGTTCGTGTGTCCGGTTAAAGTTTTTTGGTTAAAGTTTTTCCATCTACTATATCTATTTTTTTAGTGTCCATGCCTCGCCCCAAGGCGCGACATGCAGGCCACGGCCATCTAGTCTACAAAAAGTGGGTATAATTATGTTATCCAAGTGTCTATGCTTGGAAAAAACCTGGCCTTCGTGGCTTTGCCTCGTTTCTTGTTAATGTAATAAGTTAAGGTAAATGACTTATTTGCACAAATAAATGATTTGTGGTGGAACGCGGCTGGCTAGAAGGGGTGTTGGGAGGCCAGATATAGTGTCCTATATTTTTTGTTCACTGTGCTGGAAGGGCTGCCTTCACAATTTCTGGAACAGAGGCACTGGATTGGTATAAATTCCTTTAAATGTAATTATGACATCTCAGGGGTATGGAAGGTGTTCGAGCCAGTTCCTACCCTTAAATTTAAGCTGAAACAAAATGACATCTCAAACCAGCAGTTGTTTGCCTTAATTGAGCACTAGCAATGTTTAACAACCAGACGCTGTATGACCGGGCGATGCGGGTAAAGATGGGTGGTTCCACGTCCACTCTCGAGGGGAGGCGGGGTCCCATGGACCGGGTAGGAGCATTGCCAGGTATGCTGATCGTCATAGCATTTTAACCCTTACAAGGCTGAATTAAATGTTCACGTCTACTGTTTATTTTTTAATTTCAATTTTTTGTCACGCCTGCTTTAGCAGAAGGCACGACTATAGTCGATGCTTTTTCCATTGTCGTCGTCCGAAATGTCAAAAACTTTGTACAAGCTTGGTCATCATGCTATAACTTTAATATTACTTTACGGATTGATTCAATATTTGGACACTTGATACATGTGAGCATTGGGAACACACTCATGCCGCCAATTCACATGACCTTGACCTTTTTTTACCTACAATTTTTTTTTGAAACACTTAGCCATTTGTTTGCGTCAAAAACTTTGTACAAGCTTTGTCATCATGCTATAACTTTAATATTACTTTACGGATTGCTTATTTGGACACTTGATACATGTGAGCATTGGGAACACATTCATGCTGCCATTAACATGACGTTGACCTTTTTTACGGTCAAATGCATCGGCAGGCGCGACACCGCTTCCGTGGCGGAATTCTTGTTGAAAACAAGAACATGGATTGTCAGCACCAATGAAAATAATTCTAAAGTGATGCCAAAGTCGTGATTTATTAGAGAAAAAATATATGAAACACCAGCAGACAACTATTGTCATTTCCCATTACGGAAATAAACTTGTCATCTGCTGTTGTTATCGTGCCTGCTTTAACAGAATGTGTAACTATAGTCACCGCTTTTTCCGTCGTCGTCGTCCGAAATGTTCAAAAGCTTGTACAAGCTTTGTCATCATGGTATAACTTTAATATTACTTGACGTATTGCTTCAATATTTGGACACTTGATATATGTGAGCATTTGGAATACACTCATGCCGCCATTAACATGACCTTGACCTTTTTACCTTCACATTTTTGCTAGTTTTCGCATTCTCAATCCCATCTCCGCAAAGGCTCAAGAGAACTATTATAACCATTTTTAGTTTGTCGTCCGTTCACAATTTCAAATGGCTCCTCGTGAACCACTGAGCCGATGTTGGTCAATGTTCACAAGGATGATCTGTGGGTGAGGGCTTTGTATTTTCGAGGGGTATGTAGTTTTCGTAATTCTGTTCGTCCAAATTTTTGGGTACCCATTATCTCTGTAATGGTAAGTCGGATTGACTTCAAGCTTCATATACTTACGTATCATCAGCCATAGTTTCATTTCATACCACACCCATGCGGCCTTCATGTCACGGTCAAGGTGAAATTACTTGCATCCGTAAGATTTGCGCCCAAGTTTTCGGGTACCCATTATCTCTGCAACTGTAAGTCGGATTGACTTCAAACTTCATATACTGCCTTGTCATCATCCATATTTTCATTCCATACCACACCATGTCCAAGGTCAAGGTCAAATTACTTAGAAATTTCCGTTAAAGTTTTTTATTTGTCGGGTCCAGGCGGCGGCCGGGGTATACATGAGCCCCTGCTCTCTTTCTCCAGTTTAGTATGTATTGAGCTCAAATAAATGTAAAATAACAAATATACATGTACATGCTTTATCTGGAGCTCTGAAAAACCTTGAATTGTTCAATGAAAACCAATTATTTGTAGGTATTGTCATACATGTATGTTCCTGTGTGATTATTTTACTGTGTTATTGTACAGGTGGCTTGAGAGCCGTTGGTCCATCACTACAAGATATCGGCATGGGCTCAGGGATGGGAGGTGAGTATACCAGCTGGTCCTCTTATCAATCTGCGGTCCGTTTCACTAAACGCCGTACGACTAAAATGTTCGTCAGTGCAAATTTAGGATCATCTGGAAATTTCAATTGATGGATTTACATTTATTGATCATAGGCTTGTCCACGCAATATCTCAAGTTCCACTTCACCGCTCGTAACCAAATTAGTATACATGTTTATCACGGCAAGAAGAAGAAGCCTATTGATTTTGGTATCCGATGACTTATCTCCCCTTGGCGGCCATTTTTATACGCCCGTTTGAAAAAAGGGATGTATTGTGTATTCATCTTGTGTGTGGGGGCGGGCGGGCACAGCTTGTCCACGCAATAACTGGAGTTCTGCTTGACTGAGTGTAACCAAATTTGGTATACATGTTTATCACGGCAAGACGAAGAAGCCTATTGATTTTGAACAATTTCCGATGACTTCTCTCCCCTTGGCGGCCATTTTTATGCCCCCGCTACCGAAAGGTACGGGGGGCATATAGTGTTAGCGGCGTCGGTCCGTACGTCCGTCCCGTACGTCACTTCTACATGGCTTCACATATTATGTCAATATTTATACACGTGATACATATGAACATGCCTTACACACTCCACCCCCCAGTACTTCGACCTTGACCTTTGGCCTTCACCTTTTCCACTTTAAATGTTTGCTTGGCACTTTGGGACAAATCTACGTGCACGTTTCTCAATCCTACACTAACTTCTCAATACTTTTGCCAATCACTTAAATATTTATACACATGATACATATAAACATGCCCTACACACTCCACCACCCAGTACTTCGACCTTCACCTTTGACCTTCACCTTTGACCTTCACCTTTTGTACTTTAAATGTTTACTTAGCACTTTGGGACAAATCTATGTGCACGTTTCTCAATTCTACAATAACTTCTCAATACTTTTTAATTAGGATACAATTCTAATGAAATACCAAGATGTGTTTTCATGGAAAAATAAGAAAATATGCTATATTTGTGGTTTGTTTATTGTTTTCTGTAGCATGATAAAGATACCACAACTTTTTCATTGCTTTTTGATACTCATTACTTCTGATTTCAATTGAGTTTTTGCAATTTTAATTGGGTATTTACGCAAATACGCAGCTTATCTGGAGCTCTGATACTTACCTATTTACAATATAAATGGGAAATACGCAAATTCTCCGTCACATATGTCTGGCAAGACATTGCAGCCACGGTTTCATCTTCACTTAAGTTAGTGCAGCGAGTTATCGCGCAAGTGTCTCGATTTATGGGATGGTTGCCGGGCCTAAGCCGCATGTCGTCCGCGATTTAAACACGCCCATAATTAATTTATCACATTCTGTAACGTCAATGTTCGCTTCCGGTGTAAACACGCAATATTGCTAGCAGACAGCCAGAGTTAGCACATGCGAAAATATCATTTTCTCCAAACTACACAGCATTCCGATGAGACGGATCGCTTGATTTTCGTTAGAAAATGATTTTCAGACCAGTCCAATTATAAAAATGGGGTGTTTTTCTTTGACAAAATATGAACAATACTTGCAAACAGTTCAGATCCTGATGAGACTGCTCGCGGATTTACACTGTTTGGAAATATTGCTATAAATAACGTACATGTACAGTAGCATTATATAGCCTACTAAAGGCGAACATAGTGAATATTGAAATATCTGTATAAAATATAAGGGCGAGTGGCAAACCAGTGAAGGCGAGTAAGATTTTACATCTACTAGACCTTAAGGGCAAGTGATATTTCTAATAATTTTACACCCCTGCCTTGCCTCGGGCGTATACCTTCGGAACTCGTTAGTTTAATACCTTCGGAACTCGTTAGTTTAATACCTTCGGAACTCGTTAGTTTAATGTCACACAAGGTGACCAAACAGTACCATGCTCAGAGCTCCAGATAAGTTTTGTATCGAAAGAGTATGAAACGCCCAGTTTTCAAATTCAATGTGTATTTTACTTTTGCAAATGTATTTACTATTATTGATTTTCTTCCTTATTAAATAGGGAACAAATGATAAAAAATAAAACCAATTTAAAAAAAAACTGCTTTTTGCAGCTCAACTGAGTAAATTTTCAACTTCATTACATTATTTTCACTACTCAATTTGAAAATCGATGTTTATTTTCACATTGCTGTGCGTATTTTAATACTCCCACGTTTGATAATCAGTGCGTATTCTGCTAAAATATGTGTGTAAAATACGCCAATACGCACCTTATCTGGAGCTCATTTGGTCAATCTGACAGAGCTTCAGATAAGCTGGGTATTTGATTAAATACCCAATTAAAATTGCCAAAAACCCAATTGAAATCCGAGTATCAAAAAGCAATACAAATTTTGTGGTACATTTATCATGCTGCAGAAAACAATAAACAGACACACAAATATAGCATGTTTTTCTTATTTCCATGGAGACACTTCTAATGAAATGCTAAGACGTGTTTTCATTTCGAAGCAAACTATCCAATAATTGCTGTCTGTTGATGTGTAAACAGTAGTGTGATTTTATTTTATCCAATTAAAATTTTGAAGTAGCCAATTGCTTCAGAAATGATAGAGTGACAATACTCGATTATTACTAATTTCTTATCTGGAGCCCTGATCTGACAATATTCATGTTCCGGAATCAACACATTAACTATTGATTGTAAGATTACAATGATGTCGGGACCTCCACTTGTCGCACATGTCCTAAGGGCATTTTTATCATCCGTTGATCTGTATGGCTGTTACAGGAGAACTTCGGTTTATGGGATTTATTCCTGTAGCCTGATAATTCCTTGGTAGAAGCATAGCGGGTGCTTCATTCAGGGTTCCCACTGGTCCTTAAATTCCTGGAAAGTCATGGAATTTGGAAAAATGGATTCCAGGCCTGGAAAGTCATGGAATTTGCCTCTTTTTTCTGAAAAAGGTTATTGACAGTCATGGAATTTGGATTCCATTCCACTTATTGGTGTTGTTGAGCAAAGTTCAGTGCAATTTCGTGATTTCAAGCCAAACGATTTGGTGTGGTAAGGGGACCTGGCACCAAATCGGGATTTTGTAAATTCAGAACTGAAGTACTACATGAAACGGAGTCGTGTCTGGAATACACTTGTGTTGGGGAGAGAAGTAACTTCTCTCCCCAACACAAGTGTATTCCAGGTTTGACACCGTTTCATCAGCATCATCCATGCAAATATGGGTCCTTGAATTTCGAAAACAGGTCCTTGAAAGTCTTGGAAAAGTCATGGAATTTGGTCTTCCCAAAAGAGTGGGAACCCTGTTCATTGATATGTTAATGAATGGTGCAGATCCTGATCAGACACTGTCAAGCAGACAAACTGGCTAAGGAACGAGCAAACTGGCTAAGGAACAGATTGAGACTTTAAGCAGTGGTCCTGTCTCTATATGACCTTAGCTATTACTGAGACGTTAACCCATTCACTTTCACTCTCTCGAGTCACAGCCACATATTTATATGATTTAAACATATTTTATTGCTCTATGCAGACATATAGCACAGTACTTTCAAGATATACAATTTACATATTTATACATATTTCCATTTCAGGTGGCATGGATATGGGTATGGGTTCCGGGAACATGGGCATGGGCTCTGGTAACATGGGCATGGGAAACATGGGCGGCGGGATGGGCATGGGTGGTGGAATGGGGTCGGGCATGGGACAAATGTCCGGTATGGGTGGTATGGGCAACAGGGGCTCAGGAATGATGGGTGGGATGCCGTCTATGGGCAACATGGGTATGGGCGATTCCTACGGGATGTCGGGCGGCTATGGGGGTGGATCAATGGGCAATAATCGGATGAACGACAGTATGGGCTTGGCATCGCTTGGCAACATGGCCTCCGGGAATAGCTACGGTGGGATGGGTATGGGTGGGTCGGGTATGGACTATGGACGAGGTGGGTCTGTGTCGGCAGCTAGCATGAGCGGCAAACTGGAGGGGATGAACATCCGCCCAGACAGATCTACCATCATTGTGAAGAACGTAAGTGTTGCCTTCAAGATGGGTACCATAATTACTATTAGTATAAATACATGTATGGTATGCACAGGTGGAAGACTCTGATCCAAGTCCTAGAAAATGACAAATTCCCAAATGTTACCCAACCGTATCTATTAGGTTGAAGACAAAAGACAAGGTAAACATTATATTTACAAAACAATCTCGCACTTATTTGTGGACTGCTGCAATGTCAATTATGTGTCAAATCTAGCTAAAATCTGATTAATATTACCGTGGGCCATTAAAATAAACAACTAAGAAATTCTACAACTATTCTGTGTCATCACTTAAGATCTTGACATCCGAGACTGAGTGCCTTTAATCATTTTCAACCCTATAAGCCAAGATGTGCAAACACTGTAGATCCAGATGAGCCGGCTCGTAACGAGCCGTCTCCTCAAGATCTGCAGCATTTGTCGCTATTATTCATCTCTAAATAAATCCACATTTTGTTATTCATGGTTAGGCCAAAAATCTACAAAAAGCTTATGTAGGATATCCAGGGTTTCACCACCAAGTAACTGGAATGGACTGTGATGTTAATTTTGCAACTGGTCCAACCGTCACAAAATGATAACCACACTAGTCAATTTATAAAAAGGGGTGTTTTTGTTCTCAAAAATATGAAAATTACTTGCAAAAAGTGTAGATCCTGATGAGACGGCTCGCCACGAGCCGGCTCATCTGGATCTACACTTTTTGCCAATACCACTATACAGGCCTGTGGTTTTGAAGGGGTTGAACCCATTCTCTGTCGCTTTCCTCTACAGCTGCCGTACTCCATGGATTGGCAGACCATGAAGCAGAAGTTCCAGTCTGTCGGTGAGTCACACACCCACCCTCTAACCGCTATGTAACTTGTGGACTCGTCCATGTTTTTATCACGCCCGCTTGCGGTCGGCGTGATATAGTCGCCGCTTTTGACGGCGTCCGGCATTTGCGTTAAAAGTTTTTTAAGTACAAATATCTTCACAACCCTAAGTCTGATTCACTTGAAACTTCACATACCTGTTTATCATCATCCATATTTCGCCTGTGGTTAAACCTATTCACTTTTTTCAATGTTCACTTGGGTAGATAAGTGAGGAATTTTGATGCAATCTGCTGCAGGTGATATTCGGTTTGCGGAGATAAAGTCGGAAAATGGACGCTCGGCGGGCTGGGGGCTCGTCAGCTTCAGAAGGGAGGAAGACGCAGTTTTGGCTGTCGGTGAGTTTCGCAACTCATATAGGTGGTAATCAGGGTTTTACTTTTTGGCCAGGGATTCCGCAGCATCGACATCCCGATTTTTACATCATGTTGAATGGGATTTTCTTGAATGTTCACTGATTCCTCCTACAAAACGGGTCCTCCGTATCCTGGGACATTGTTAGTGTCGACACCTGGTAATATATTTGTGGCTGTGACTGAAGAAATGGGGCTTATAGGTTTTGCGAACAGTGTAGATCCAGATCAGACTGTGCATCCGCATCCGCACAGTCTGATCAGGATCTACGCTGTTTGCTATTCCAAGCACTATTCCACCGCACTTGGAACATCGGGAGTAACTTCCCTTTCCGACGTTAGAATTGGCGGTGTTTGTCTTTGATGTAGTTTAATACTTAGTTGATACTTACTCGCACCCGAGACATGCCATGTGATTTTGCATGTAAGAACATGTGCGATATCTCGTGAAAATATTGACAGAATTTACGATATTGTCCGTAAATGACGTCGAAATTTCATAATATTTGATATGAAACTGTTGTCAATTTTCGACTTCATTTACAGAAAGTAATATCACAGTTCTGTAGTAAAATATTTTTCATGTAAAATTGCACATGTTCTTGGGTACAAAATGACATGGCATGTCTCAAATGTGTTCACCGTGCGATTTGTGCAGGAGTTATTAAAACATTGTGACTGACAAATGTGGGTTGGGGACAGGGATCTTTGAAATTCAAGTTTAAAAAAGTCGCAAAATATTTCTTATCCAGCACATGACAATATTTGTTGACCACATGTAAGACATGAATCGGAGTGTGCCTTTAATACAAAATTGTTCATGTATCTGTTTTGCTGTGTTGTTGCAGATCGGATGAACCGGGCCAACTTTGATGGGCGGGATATCGTCGTGAAACTGCTGCAGTAAACGGTACAAGGCTCGATAATTCCTCGGTGTCGTTCTTCCTCTGGATTTACTGGTCAATTGGTGATTCTGTGAACATCATAATTCAGAATCTTGGATATGGATATATCTTGTCAAACTTGAATTGGTAGTTTCACCAACAATTTTTCTGTTTCCTCACATCTGAGGAGGTTGTTAGTTACCGTAGCTGTTATGGAATCATGTTCCCTGTTTTATACAGGATAGAACCCTTTATCCCCTGGAATGGAATTGAATCTTGTGCGTTACCTTCCTGGACTATTCCATTAATTGGAAAAGGGGTGATTGTGTAAAAACTATATTGAAAAGTAAATCACAAATAGTTCAGGGGCCCGTTTCACTAAACTTCTTCTGACTAAAATGTTCGTAAGTGCAAAATTATGATAGTTTGTAAATTTCACATTAACAATGTTTTCTTGTAAACAATTATTGGATTTACATTTATTGAGCATAGGCTGCATATGCAGCCTATGCTCAATAAATGTAAATCCATCAATTGAAATTTACAGACGATCATAAATTTGCACTTACGAACATTTTAGTCGTACGACGTTTAGTGAAACGGGCCCCAGATCTCGAGA
Source organism: Conchocele bisecta (assembly GCA_029237695.1). NCBI lineage: Eukaryota > Metazoa > Mollusca > Bivalvia > Lucinida > Thyasiridae > Conchocele > Conchocele bisecta. Next base: position 34,299,485 of record CM055266.1, on the reverse strand, counting down.
TGGATCTTTACAAGCCATCTCATCGGAGAAATCAGAAACTATCTGCGAATAGTGCAGATCCTGATGAGATGGCTCGTTACGAGCCATCTCATCTGGATCTACACTGTTTGCAGACATTAGAATTATGGTATACTTTGTCGAAAGAGACAATTTTCTAGTGTAAATTTTTACTTTAGTTTTCAACCCATGTTGTATCATAATCTGGTCAATTCATTGGATTCAACATCAAATGTCCTACTGTGTATATGTTAACAGCATCTCAAATCATTCGGTCGTGTTGGTTAACATTCATATGGACTCTCGAAGACGGGACATAGTGGTACTGGAAATTTGAAACGTTCAACTGAGCACACGGTTTGTCATTGTGGGATCTAAACTTCCACCAGAGCCCATGATTATACAGCTTTTCCTAAGCGTGTATTCTACTCGAAATCGAGCAGTTTGGTTGGTCGAGTCGGGCTAAGCGAATGAAACTGTTTCATTTCGAGTATAAACTTTGTGCATTGTAAAAACAGGTTTATAGTGATTGGTCCTGATATCTAATATGATTTCTACAACTATTTGTGAAATTTTGTAATATATCTGGAATCCATGTATCTCGAGTCCCATTTATGTAATTTCATGATTTGAAACTCGATCACATTTTATTGATACACTTCTGTAATACATTGTATATATTTACATTTGTCATATAAAACTCTTTGTCTTTTTATCATCAATTTTACATGTTGTGTGTCCACAGATTACTGAATAAATCACCGTTATCGTAGTGTCGGTTTCTTTTGAAATAAAACGATGTTTATTTCAGAAATCGCCAACTGTTTTATGGGTTTGCCATTAAAGAACAGATAACCTGTGAGAAAGTCCTGTGTTTGGGGTCTTTTATTGTCCGCGTTGGGGTTTTACACTAACATTTGAGTCGGGGATCGCGACATCGCGATTTTTACATTACATGTATGATTAATGGGATCTTGAAAGTTTGGGGATTCCTCCTACAAAACAGGGGTCCTCCGGATCTCTGGAAACTTCCATTCACTTCACTTCCATAAACTTCCATTCAAGTATTAATCTGCCCATCGACATTTCTCAATACACGAGTAGTGTCCACCTTGTCCGTGATTGCTGGTGGTGTATTATACGAAATGTTCCATTCCTCTGTCTGGATGGTCATTGTCTTGGCATATGTCCTGGACATTTGTAGTCGTATATGGCATTATACTTGAATCAGTGTCAGAAAGGGGTCAAGTCCATTATCGCTTTAGCCCCCTTCTTCCACTGACCCCTTCAATTCTTATTCCATATACAGTAGAACGTCTCCACTCTGGAAATGAAAAAAAAAATTGTGTTTAATTTGAATGCGCTTCCCTATCTTATTTCTTGGGTAGTAATGTCTGTCTGTCTGTCCATGAGTGTCCTGGGGTTATGAAGTGCTCCCTCTAAACCACTTGGTCTCAGAAGGTTGGCCTAATAACCATGATTTTTCATGAAGAATATTTGCTGAACCTGTGATATTTCCTGTAAATGACGGCGAAAGTTGACGTTTCGGCATTTTTCGATGTCATTTACAGAAAATCTCGTAATTTTTGTGAATATCCTTCATGAGATATAACGTGGCTTGTCCCATATTTGAACTACAGTGTTTTGATACACACAACGCAATATTGGCCTTGTTTGAATTGAATATTGCAATGTTTTCCACTCGTGGATGCATCATCTTTTATATATCCCTGGTGTAACTGGTTACTAGATGCTCTCCGGTTTAGTCGGCAGGTGTCCGGCAACAAGTTGAAGACATGTTTGAATTTCATACGAGATACGCCATGTGATTTTGTACCTAATAACATGCGATATCATGAAAAATATACACAGAAAATTTACGACTTTTTCCATAGATGATTTTGAATGTTGACGAAATTTTCAAAGCAAATGCAGAATTCTATTCCACATTTGCTGTGTAAATTTTGTTTCCGTCCAACGTTATTTACAGAAAATACCAGTTTCTTTCTGTAAACATATTTCATGAAGAATTGCACATCATGCTCTTGGGTACAAAATGACATAGCGTATCTTATATCAGTAGTCGTCATCAGATTTACTGCCTTATCACTCGTTGTATTTTGACGATTCTAAATGCATTAAAGAATATGAAATAACTAAGTGCCATCAAAATCAGATTCTCAGCACACACGTAAACTCAACTTTATGTGTGCTTCAACGTTTTGTCACATTTTGATTGCAGTTATTTCATATTCTTTAGCATATTTAGAATCGTCAAATTCTGTCGTTTATAGAAGCAAAATCTACAAACTTTGAAATCCCTGTTTTTCATATTCAATGAGGCAGAATATCCAACGATTAGTTGTGTTATTATTGTGGTAACTCGTCTACCAGATGAATGTTTATTACATTTTAATACTCATCTTTATTGTCGATGATTATATCCAAAGGAAGTTCATATTTGTCTGTTGTGTCATAGATAAGATACTTTTGTGACCAAAGTCCACGTTGCTCTAGCTTGTGATGTTTTAGGTCGTCTGAATCTTCCTCGTTTTTACTATTTCAATTTTCATGAAAATGAAGTTGCTGAACTGTGTCCAAACTGCTTGAAAATGATAAAATCATCCTTTTTTTATTTTTTACCAATTTCCTCTTTTTTCACAATTTCCTGTTGGAACCCCTGTTTTCTCCTATTTAGTTATAATGGAACATGCACTGTTCTTTCTGGACATCACCATTATATCTTGAAATAAATGTGGTCTAGTGGTGAAGAAAACTCGTGCCTCGTACAGTGACAAGCTAGCATGTTCCCTGGTGGCCCAGTATCAGGTTGAGGAATTTATGAATGATGGACAGTTCCTGTAGCCTATTTCATCAACATTGCAAAATATACTTTCCTAGCAAAGTATACTTTGAGGGAGAAATTTTCAATTTTAGAATAAATTTATTAATTTTTATTATACTGAATTTATTACATTATCACAGCCAATTTTGGCTGTGATAATGTAATCAATTCAGTATAATAATTCTGCATACTTTTAATCATATCATATATTTGCGGTCGTTAGTTTTATATGAAATAATGCATTTCAGGAAAAATAAATGATTACTCCCTCAAAGTATACTTTGCTAGAAAAGTATACTTCGCAATGTTGGTGAAATCGGCTACTGGTCGGGCTGGATGCACTGGCTGATAACTGAAGCTATACCCCAGTACCATAAATATAGAATTGTTTCTGTGACATTTCAACTCCCATAGACTTCAATGCAAAACGGACATCGATTTATAGCACATAAAACTTAAACCTGTAATCAGTTTTCAAGAAATTATATTGCAAATAGCAATAGAATACAGATTCCAGTCATGTGTTTGTATTTTAATTTATCATGCAACAGGTTACAGCTGCGGGGTCGAACCCTTTAAACACCCAACACATCAATCATCATCAAATCCGCTGTCGATCGGACAGTGAAATGTCGTAATTTGAAATTTACCAGAAATTGAGAGAAGAAAATTCCCATAGAGGCCAATGCTGACAGTGCTGAAATTAAAAAACATCTTGAAATGTCGGTTTTGTAATTAACGAGTGTCAGCCTCGGGGATATGACTGGACTTCAATACCGGATGTTGTGAGTTCAATCCTCACCCCCCGTCTGCGTGTAGACTCCCTGAGGCTTGTACCTCTGTCAGAAAAGCGGACGTTAAACCCTATTCACTCACTCACTCAATCCTCACCATAGGTGTGAAAAATACTTAGTAATTCACTTATAATTGGATTGAAACCAGAAACATGTTGATATGCATGGAAGTCTATGGGAAGCATACATTTTATTCCATATTTATAGCACATGGGTGATGCTTCCATCATTAATTGTTGTACACTATGGTTCTAAATGTCAATAGGTCTAATGGACACCTGGCAGCAGATGAAGATATTGTGGTTTCAGTTATGGTAAAATAGTGTTGTGTCCATACTGAATGTTCCTGTCTGTATTTGACCTTGGTGTTGAATGAATATGAACCCAATTCAATCAAGAAATTTTAAAAGTATTTTGAAGAAGTATATCTATCGGGTCTGACATTTAATTACCTTCATTTGTGAGATCTATGGTCCATCATTTATATTTTCATGGTTTCATCCATCCTTTAAAAATTTAAAAGTTCCTTGTGTTTTCACAGACGGACTCGAATGCAATTAATTGGCAGTTTAAAATTCTGATGTCTTAAAAACAGGAATTATGTATGTATAATTTTCCATGCATCCTTCATTTGTCAGAACCAATCCTGGCTGTGTTGTTTTTATGGACAATACAGTATTACATTTTATTTATAACTTTAACAGTACTGTGTGTTCCAGAGAATTTTACATTTACATTGCTTGCTGGAATTGGAATTTCAGTATTTGTACTTGTCGGTCATATGAATGTATTCCTAATAGAAAGCTACACATAATGATTGACTGTATGGAGGTACATGACTGTTGGGTGTATTAAAGCAGGGTTCCCACTGGTCCTTAAATTCCTGGAAAGTCGTGGAATTTGGAAAAATGGATTCCAGGCCCGGAAAGTCATGGAATTTGCCTGTTTTTCTGAAAAGGTCATTGAAAGTCATGGAATTTGGATTCCAGTCCAATTATTGGTGTTGTTGAGCAAAGTTCAGTGCAATTTCGTGATTTCGAGCCAAACGATTTGATGTGGTAAGGGCACCTGGCACCAAATAGGGGTTTTGTAAATTCAGAACTGAAGTACTACATGAAACGGTGTCGAGCCTGGAATACATTTGTGTTGGGGAGAGAAGTAACTTCTCTCCCCAACACAAATGTATTCCAGGCTCGACACCGTTTCATCAGCATCATCCATGCAAATATGGCTCCTTGAATTTCGAAAACAGGTCCTTGAAAGTCATGGAAAAGTCATGGAATTTGGTCTTCCCAAAAGAGTGGGAACCCTGTAAAGTGAATGTACCGAACTCTGCTATTACAGTCTACACTTGTCTGTCTACTCGAAGTCTGTGGGACTGGTCACCATGATAAATGATTCCAATCGTGCACAGAGAAACGCGGCTACATTATAGCTTTTACAACTTTACAGGTGTAGTTGTCATTTGTTCTAGGATTTTGTCCATCGATAGACAAAATGTCTGATTTAATATCTTTGCAATATATTTTAATGCTGTTGAAAAATGTATTTACTTTTATGTGGCCATGTTTTACTTGTTTTCCTGGTGACTGGGAGTACACAGTTTCTGTGCATGTTAATAATGAATATTCATCAGTTTCTTGTTCATGTTTCCAGTCCGGTACAGCGGAAGGTGAGCTTGGTAATAGTTTACAGTTTTGTCTGCTTGTTTTACACAATGGCGACAATGACATGGTTCATCCCTGTGAAGATTCAAGTTGATGTACGGTAACCCGTACATCTTCTCCACTTGGTTTGTATGTCATCCATACTTCTCGTTTCCACTATTCCTGGAATATAATGAGCCAATCCCTTGTCAATATCACAGGTCACTATGGTGGTACCGGTTGTGTGCTGTATTCTAGCCCTCGTCTGCATTGTTTGTCTAGGTTGAGACCGGACAAGCTTATTGAGAGTTGGCCAGTCAGCAAGCACTCGTGTGTAGACTGGTACAAACCTATTGTTATGTACATGTGCTACCCAAATAATTTGTGGTCATATAGTTGCCACCCTGTCCGAAATTTGCATTTCGTCTACCTATTATCTCCGTTACCGTATGTCTGTCTGGCTTTTAACATCATTTTCATTCTAGAACCCACCAATGCAGTCCCTCTGCTGAAGGTGGTCAAATGACTTGTTTTAAAAAATATTTTAATTAAAGTCTGAGGGGTACGTTGTCCATCTGTTTTGCTGATTCTTGTTTGTTATGGTGAGACATGTATATGACTTGTAACACATTCCTGAACTCGAGGTTTCCACCTTTACTGTATTAAAATCTTGTAAAAAAGCAATTAGCTTGAGCATTATGTACACCTTATCCAACCCGGTGGTTAATCGGCTAGCACAATAAATATGCTGTGATATAACAAGATTAATCCAATTCTATTGTTTTATATCGGACATGTGTGATACATTCAGTATTCCATTTGCAAAAATATAATTGAATTTGGGTACAATTCTCGTCGCAAAGCTTATCTGGAGCGCTAGATCAATATGTAAGTATAAGTTAATGAATGTTACACATCCGTAATTCAAATACGTGAATAATTTAAATGCTAAAAGTTTACTGCCTGCCTTTAAACTAGCAAATTGTCGGAAGTCGTGATCTGATATGTAGATGCCATTAACAAATAAATGTACATCCTGTCCTTTATTGATATGTGTTTCCATGTGCTTATCTTATCGACTGGAATTTCAGGCTCCAAAACCCAGTAACCAGCTTGGCAAGAGAGATTAACACACTATGGGCGGCATAGGTGCTGGTGAGTGAATTATTGTCTCATTCGCAGAGCTGACAAACATGTCTGGGTTTGTGCCATACCTGAATTACAGTAGAACCGTGGGCAGTTGGTTGGGAGCATGCAAATGGTAAATTCAACAATGGGTTTCTTCCTAATACCGGAATCCCAATATCCCTGGTTTGGCCCTCGGGTACATTTTTGGTTTCCTTGTTGCTCGAGAGTTGAATCCGGTTATACCAATAGTATTACTATTTCAGGGAGTGGGACTAAGTGACACTGGTGTTGCGCGGACCTGACTTCAGGTTGGGTTATTTTAATTTCCAGGCTGAATATATTTTTTTCTGTATACAGTTCTGATTTTGAGGATTTATGCCGCATCACAACAGGAGATGTATGGGATTCGACCCCGTTAACCTGGCCTAAAATGGCTGTAAACACCATCAAATAAATAAAGTAGAACATCTATAATCCGGACACCCTGGGGAGAACTTGCAGGGTGTACGGTTTCGAGAGTTTCCACTGTATTATGAATGTTCAATTCTCACAATACCAATTCTGGTGCTCCATCATGGCTGTGCGACGGTTCCTGCAACTAATAGAAGCTGAGCTAGCTCACTTTCCAGAGTTGAGCATAAACATTTCTTCTGAATAGTTCCGTCCTCCGGCTCTGATCTGTTGTGGACAGTGTGGAACCTCTCTAAACCGGACACCCTGGGGACATCCGGTTTAGAGAGGCTCCACTGTGAAACATGCATATAACTACCTCGAGACACGTGTGGGTGCTTTGCGATCATGAACAGACATTATCATCGGATATAAATGGAAACAAAATATAAATCAAGTATATAGAATGGGTGTGTTGACGCTGTCCAATGAAATGCGTGTTTACTGTTTTGTAGGCGACTTGAAATGAAGGGAGGTAGGGCCCAACTAGAACCTTCAACCATGTGGATGAAGGATTGATCGCAGTGGCTAGAAATGGAAACATTGTGACACGACACGAGGGGCTGACCGAGTTTTCACCAACGTGTAGCCCGATACTCGGTTAAGAGATGTCTTGAATGTTTATACAACTTGGTAAGGAACAGTGTAGGCACAGATCAAACTGCACGCTGATGTTTACACTGGTTGCAAACATCATAAGTCAGAACTCCAGATGAGTTATAGCTAAAGAGTATTGTACCTCCAGATTTCAAATTCAATGCATATTTTACTTTTACAAATATATTATTGATTTGCTTCCTTTAATATTAAATGATAAAAAATAAACAAATTTAAAAATTCGCTTATTTGAGCTGCAAATAAACACAACAGCTATGAAGAAACTTGGGTTCAGGTGGACTGGTTCATTCCTCGTACTGAAATACTGGACTGAATTGACATACCAGGAATGCTGTTTTAGCCATCGTAGTTCATGTCGCATTTAACCCTTTCATCCCTAAATAATTTTAATGTATTTTGATATGTTCATTTTCCGACCAGTCTAGTCGTCACAAAACGTTTTTCTAGTCCATTTATGAAAATGTGTTTTTTTTTTCTCGAAATCTGATGAAAATTACTTGCAAAAAGTCCAGATCCTGATGAGACGGCCCGAGGTGCTTCTGGATCTACACTTTTTGCAAACACCGCTATAGGGGTATGTAGTGCTGAAAGAGTTAAAGCCGGTAGACGGAAACGGGCATCCTGACAGTTGGTTAGATCAAGCAATAGAACCTGAATTTGACATACCACATGAGGCTGTATATATTACACTCTGATACACTGGATGCATCAGCCGACTCCCTTGCAATAGTATGTACAAGACGGGGGCGACCGGTGAAACCCAAAAACTCGCCCGGATAGATATGTTTTATACAACCCGATTTATGAGAAAAACACACACACACACACGCCCACAATATATATACATGTATAATAATAATAACTATAAAAATTGTATTATTTTATATTGTTCGATGATAAATATGACATTTCACCGAATATGGTCATGTCGTATATAGGTATCGACAAGCCAATCAATCCGGAGTATTTTTAATAATCTCTAATAAATGGATGACCTTTTGGCGGCCATCCAAGATGGCCACAAAAGGTCGTCCATTTATTAGAGATTTCCAACGTCTTCGGAACTGCTTGGCCGATGTTGATCAAACTTCACAGTGACGATCTGTGGTTCAAATTTCACATTTTCATTTTCAATAAGTGGAAACAAAATAAGGTAAATAAAATTGTTTACATGACCAAGGTCGCTATGTTTTTAATGGGCCGTACTCGGACGGCCTCGAGACAACGGACTCACGAAACGGCCAACCGATTTATAGCATTGACGCCTATTGCAGAATATATATAGCTTGAAAACGCGTTGACATAGCGCATCGGGGGAATATATCATTGTGGAGCGCTAACATTTGCCTAACTTCTGCAATAGGTGACAATGCTATATATCGGTTGACTGTTTCATGAGAGTCCATTGTCTTGAGGCCGTCTGAGAGTACGGCCCTTTAAAAACATGCAACCTTGGTAATGTGTTGTCAGATGGAGTAAAACAAATGTTAGCGCTTTCTTTCTCACTTATGGATGCTTTTTGTCGCGCCCGCTTGCGGAAAGCGCGATATAGTCGGCCGTTTGGCGTACGTACGTACGTACGTACGTACGTGTGTTCGGTTAAAGTTTTTGGTTAAGTTGTTTGGTTAAGTTTTTTGGTTAAGTTCTTTGGTTAAAGTTTTTGGATAAGTTGTTTGGTTAAGTTTTTTGGTTAAGTTTTTTGGTTAAAGTTCTTTGGTTAAGTTCTTTGGTTAAAGTTTTTGGTTAAAAAAAAGTTTTTTGGTTAAAGTTTTTTTCGTTAAAGTTTTTCGTTATACTATATCTCTGCAACTGCTTTGCCCATTACTTTGAAACTTCATATGGGTGTTTATCATCATGTATATTTTCATTCTACCCCCCTCACCCGTGCGGCCCCTGTGCCCAATGTCAAGGTCAAATTACTTTGAATTTTTGGTTAAGTTTTTTTGGATTTTTTGGTTAAAGTTTTTTGTTATACTACATCTCTGCAACTGCTTTGCCCATTACCTTGAAACTTCATATGGGTGTTTATCATCATCTATGTTTTCATTCTACCCCCTCCTGTGCGGCCCCTGTGCCCAATGTCAAGGTCAAATTACTTTGAAGTTTTTGGTTAAGTTCTTTGGTTAAAGTTTTTGGTTAAGTTTTTTGGTTAAGTTTCTTGGTTAAGGTTTTTGGTTAAAGTTTTTTGTTATACTATATCTCTGCAACTGCTTTGCCCATTACCTTGAAACATCACATGGGTGTTTATCATCATCTATATTTTCATTCTACCCCCCTCCCGTGCGGCCCCTGTGCCCAATGATGTCAAGGTCAAATTACTTTGAAGTTTTTGGTTAAGTTTTTTGGTTAAAGTTTTTGGTTAAGTTTTTTGGTTAAGTTTTTTGGTTAAAGTTTTTTGTTGTTATACTTTATATCTCTGCAACTGCTTTGCCCATTACCTTGAAACTTCACATGGGTGTTTATCATCATCTGTATTTTCATTCTACCCCACTCCCGTGCGGCCCCTATGCCCAATGTCAAGGTCAAATTACTTTGAAGTTTTTGGTTAAAGTTTTTGGTTAAAGTTTTTGGTTAAGTTTTTTGGTTAAAGTTTTTTGTTATACTATATCTCTGCAACTGCTTTGCCCATTACCTTGAAACTTCATATGGGTGTTTATCATCATCTATATTTTCATTCTACCCCCCTCCAGTGCGGCCCCTGTGCCCAATGTCAAGGTCAAATTACTTTGCGGAAAGCACGATATAGTCGGCACTTTGGCGTACATTCGTACGTGTGTCCGGTTAAAGTTTTTGGTTAAGTTGTTTGGTTAAGTTTTTTGGTTAAAGTTTTTGGTTGAGTTCTTTGGTTAAAGTTTTTGGTTAAGTTTTTTGGTTAAGTTTTTTGGTTAAAGTTTTTTGTTATACTATATCTCTGCAACTGCTTTGCCCATTACCTTGAAACATCACATGGGTGTTTATCATCATCTATATTTTCATTCTACCCCACTCCCGTGCGGCCCCTGTGCCCAATGTCAAGGTCAAATTACTTTGAAGTTTTTGGTTAAGTTTTTTGGTTAAAGTTTTTGGTTAAGTTTTTTTGGTTAAAGTTTTTCGTTATACTATGCCTTTTTTTTTTTAGCTCACCTGAGCAAAGCTCTTGTGAGCTATTGTTATGGCAAAGTGTCCGGCGTCCGTCGTCCGTCCGTGAACATTTTCAATCATCTTCTTCTCCCGAACTGCTGAGCCGATATTGGTTAAACTTCACAGGGATGATATATGGGTGATGCCATTTCAGATTTGTTAAAATGGAGGTCATCGACAATCCAAGATGGCCGCCATGGAAAAGTAGGTCAAATTCTTAAAAAATCTTCTTCTCACGAACCGCCAGGCCGATTTCGACGATACTTGGTATGAATGATCGATAGTTAGCGCTGTTTCAGATTTGTTCATATGGTGGCCCGTGGGTCAAAATGGGGCGTCGCCTGAGGGGTCAAATAGGGGTCAAATATTTTTCATTTTATTTTTTAACCGAATATAGTCGTGTAATATATCAAATCGAAGGTATTGACGAGACAACCACTGTGGAACATTTTTTGTCTAAATCATATGATTACGTCATCCAAGATGGCCACCGATAGTTCAAATGGTCATTCTTTTACTAAAGATTTCAAACGTCTTTTTCTTGTAAACTGCTTGGCCGATATTGGCCAAACTTAACTGTAATGGTCTGTGGTTGAAGCCTGTTCATTTTTGTTAAAATGGAGGTCATCACCAAATCCAAGATGGCCGCCGTTGAGAAGTAGGTAAAATTCTTAAAAAATCTTCTTCTCACGAACCGCCAGGCCGATTTCGACGATACTGGGTATGAATGTTCGATAGTTAGCACAGTTTCAGATTTGTTCATATGGTGGCCCCTGGGTCAAAAATGGGTGTCGCCCGAGGGGTCAAATAGGTGTAAATTTTATTTTTAACCGAATATAGTCATATAATATATCAAATCGAAGGTATTGACGAGACGATCACTCTGAAGAATTTTTTGTCTAAATCAGATTATTACGTCATCCAAGATGGCCACTGATAGTTCAAAAGGTCATTCTTTTACTAGAGATTTCAAACGTCTTTTTCTTGTGAACTGCTTGGCCGATATTGGCCAAACTTAACTGTAATGGTCTGTGGGTGAAGCCTGTTCATTTTTGTTAAAATGGAGGTCATCACCAAATCCAAGATGGCCGTCGTTGAGAAGTAGGTCAAATTGTCAAAAAATCTTCTTCTCACAAACCTCCAGGCCGATATCGACGAAACTTGGTAAGAATGATTGATAGTTACCGCTGTTTCAGATTTGTTCATATGGTGGCCCGAGGGGTCAAATTTTATTTTTGACAGAATATGGCCATATAGTATATCGGATCGAATATATATAGTATATCGGATCGAATGTATCGACGAGACGATCACTCTACAGCATGTTTTGTCTAAATCAGATGATTTTGTCATCCAAGATGGCCACCGAAAGGTAAAATATTTGTTTTACGATTTCAAACATATTATTCTTGTGAACTGCTTGGCCGATATTGGCCAAACTTAACTGAAATGGTTTGTTGGTGAAGCCTGTTCATTTTTTGTCAAAATGGAGGTCATCACCAAATCCAAGATGTCCGCCGTTGAAAAGTAGGTCAAATTGTCAAAAAAATCTTCTTCTCACAAACCTCCAGGCTGATTTCGACGAAACTTGGTGTGAATGATTGATATTTAACGCTGTTTCAGATTTGTTCATATGGTGGCACCTGGGTCAAAAATGGGCATGGCCCGAGGGGTCAACTAGGGGTCAAATTATATTTTTGACCAAATATGGTCATATAATATATCCAATCCAAGGTATCGACGATCACTCTGGAGCATGTTTTGCCAAAATCAGATGATTACGTCATCCAAGATGGCCACCGACAGGTCAAAAGGTTGTTCTTTTACTAAAGATTTCAAAGGACTTCTTCTTGTGAACTGCTTGGCCGATATTGACCAAACTTAACTGAAATGGTTTGTTGGTGAAGCCTGTTCATTTTTGTCAAAATGGAGGTCATCACCAAATCCAAGATGTCTGCCATTGAAAAGTAGGTCAAATTGTCAAAAAATCTTCTTCTCACAAACCGCCAGGCCGATTTCGACGAAACTTTGTATGAATGATCGATAGTTAACGCTGATTCAGATTTGTTCATATGGTGGCCTCTGGGTCAAAAATGGTCATGGCCCGAGGGGTCAAATAGGGGTCAAATTTTTGACCGAATATGGTCATTTTATATATCAAATCGAAGGTATAGCAGTAAATCACATGCACATTCGCAATATATGTTAGATCAGAAGGTACCAACAAATTCTGTGGAACATTTGAAGTTGTAAGTGAAAAGTCTTTGTGAAATCAAGATGACCACTATGGAGGCTTAGGTGAGCGATACAGGCCCATTTGGGCCTCTTGTTTATTGTCCATGCCTCGCCACAAGGCGCGACATGCAGGCCGCGGCCATCTAGTATGTATATTTAATGTATGTATAGGCCTTGGTCCGTTACTTCAACCTGTGCTGTCAAACAGCCTTTTCTTACTAAACCGCTTGGCCGATGCTAGCCAAACTTCATTGTTATTGTTTTTCGGTGAAACGTTTACAATCTTTTTAAATTGGAGAGTGACACATAATCCAAGATGTCCGCCGTATAAAGTTGGGCGAAATTTACTTGCATTTATAAAATAACCAGGTGAGCGATATATGGCCACAATGACTCTTTTGTTTAAAATACAGGTCATTCTCGTTATGTCGAAGTCGAATGGACTGGTGAAAATATATCGACATATCCGAACTTCGAGATAACAATTCGCCAAAATTCTCGAAAACAAATCCGAACAAAATCGCTTCAGAAATGCCTCGTCACTTTATTTCCGGATTTTTATAAATCGCTCACTTTCCTTTTTACACAATACACATGCGTATGTTACTAAATATATCAAATATGCTTCTTACAATTTCCGTTGGATTAGACACAATTTGTTTATGCTTTTTCGCAGCTACTGAGCTAGTGTAAAAAACGAGCGTTTTCAACACACATGTAATACACATCATTACATCTACGATTTACTTATTGCTACACTGTTTAATTCATTTTTCTGTTCAAAGAGATTTGATATCACATTAAGTTTAATTTATTAATTATGGTTTTAAGTGAACTGCTTTAACTGGACATGCAACTTTTAACGCATTTTAGCGGCGGCGGTGTCTTTGGTTTCTATAGACGTGTGAAAACTTACCTGAGATAATCGCGCTGATTCAGACTTGGCGGCGCCGGACGCTTAATTTTCGCATCAACATATCAGAATACAAATGTGAAGGAAACATACTATCGGGACTCGATTTCCACTTCGACTAAACCGATATATCGACATATCCGATATCGAGTTATCGGGAGTAAAATATATGATCTATATAGGGAATTCTGCCGGGACCTGGGACGTATATCGAGATAAGCAGGTATATCGAGATAAACGATATCGAGATAACGAGATTCAGCTGTACGTATTGTCGGGTCGGTTGAATGCAGTTCAACGGGGTATCAATTTATAGCTTCACTATTGTGACTTAATTTCCCTCCATTCTAGATTGTCGTTAAACAAAGGTCCGGCGTGTCCAGTGGTGGGATGCTCAACACGACACTCCTCCCATCGCCAAGTCTTGAGCCACTGGACTAGATTCCATATTGTTGTGATATGAAAAGACATGGGTGAGGAATTCCAGAAGTCGTTATGCAGCAGGTTAAAACAAGGATCGAACCTGTTTGCCCGGCCTTACATGACCTTAGCTGTTGATAGGCCGTTAACCACCAATAAACAAACAAACAGAAGTTGTTCCTTTCATTAATCATTCATCTACATCCAACGACTGCTCAATCATTCTCCTTTTGACAGACGATTGTTCTACATGGAAGTTATAATATATGTCGTCATTTATCTCACCTGTATAAAAGTTTGTTTCTTCTCTGTGGTTTGATCCCCTAGGTATAATGAAACAAACCTAACGTGATCCGCCGTAGCCTAAACTCTACACCAGAGGATTATTTCCACATATCTGGCTGGCGAGCATTGCATTTCCAGTAGCCTATTTCATCAACATTGCAAAGTATACTTTACTAGCAAAGTATACTTTGAGGGAGTAATCATTTATTTTTCCTGAAATGCATTATTTCATATAGAACTAACAAATGCATATAGTTCATGATTAAAAGTATGCAGAATTATTATACTGAATTTATTACATTATCACAGCCATTAAATGGCTGTGATAATGTAATAAATTCAGTATAATAAAAATTAATAAATTTTTAAAAAAAATGAAAATTTCTCCCTCAAAGTATACTTTGCTAGTAAAGTATACTTTGCAATGTTGGTGAAATAGGCTACAGATCTGAATAGTAGTAGTCCACACGTGGAAGCATCGGAATGATATTCAACAAGCCATGTGCTTTTGTACCTATTAAAGAACATGTGCTATTTTTCATGAAATATATTTTAAATAGAGAAACTGATATTTTTTGTAAATTGATGTCGAAAGTTCACAACATTTTCATAGCAAATGCGGAATAATATTCCGCATTTGCTGTGAAAATTTTGTCAACTTCATTTACGGAAAAAATCTCGAACTTCGTATTTTTCATGAGATATGACACATGTTCTGATGTACAAAATCTCATGGCTTGTCTCGTATACTGTTTATTTATCCAGGTGAGCTGGTTATCGTGAAATAATGCACTAGTGTTGGTTCCTAATGTGGTGGTCGGTTGGGAGCATGTGGTGGGTAATTTAACATCGGGATTCATCCTTACCGTAATCGCGACCAGAGACCAGTGGTCCGTTCACTAAACTGTACGACTAAGAAGTTTGTAAGTGCATGTAAGTGCAAACTTGGAATTTATAATAACATTTAAACCGATATGCGATGTTGATATAAAACGTTTAGTGGATGCGTAGAGATGTAATCATGTGCACATGTAGGCGGAAAATAGTAGCATTTATAGTTTGGTTTGGCCCTCAGTAGCCTATTTCAATAACATTGCAAAGTATACTTTGAGGGTGAAATTTTCAATTTTAGGATAAATTTATTAATTTTTATTATACTGAATTGAATACATTATCACAGCCATTATGGCTGTCATAATGCAATACATTCAGTATAATAATTCTGCATACTTTTAATCATCAAATATATGCAGTCGTTAGTTCTATATGAAATAATGCTTTTCGGGAAAAATAAATGAGTTTAATCCTACTCGTATTACTTTTAGGGGAAGAGGCCATGTGACTTTGGTGTGAGGTTATTTTAATTTCAGCGCTGAATATATATTTATCTCGATGTAAATATTCTGTTCTGATTTTGGGATTTTCCCCCCAATGCAGCAGGTTAAATGCGGCGTCGAACGAACCCGTTGGTCCGGGCTTTAATGACCGTAGTTGTTGATAGGCCGTTAAACACCAATAACTCCAACTCCTTCCGCTAATAATCGAGTGACATTAGTGTCCTGAGTTGGTTTAGCGTTGGAACCCAATCACCATGGCATTATTTAGCTCACCTGGTTAAAATAAACATAACCCTTTTCATGCTGAGGATACGCCATTATGTTTGTGGAAAATCCTAAATATTTTCCTTCCATGCCCTCACAAGTAAGTATATGTCGCGACCACCATTTGAACCGTCTTTTCGAGAAGGTTCAAATGAGTGGTCACAACATACACATATACTTTCATTGAGAAATAATAAAAATGAAATGTTTTAATAAAGTTCATACCCGTAAATGTGTATTCTGAAAGGAATGGGTTAAACATGACATTTTATAAATTAAAAAAAAATACTGAATCAAACGTAAAATATGGCCAATAGTTGTATGAATTACTTTTTGGAGGTGGACAGTACTGCAGTGAGGACGACTGTTGCGTGATTCAGAGGGTGTGTCGCAGAACACAATTTGATTAATCAAAGGAAACGTATTGTGATGTTACTGACTTGAGTCATTTTTCCATACATGTATGATGGATGGGTTGTGGCCTAGGAGTTCTAACACCCGACTTCCAATCCGGAGGTTGTGGGTTCAAACCTAGCATAGGGCATCAAAAAATACTTTTCAAAGTATTTCCATCCCACGGGTCTTTGGTTTTCAAAAATTTCCAATGACCGACCCCTTGGCGGCCATTTTTGATTTTCGGACTGTATCCTCGTCCACACAATAACCTGTGTTCTACTTGACTGATCGTAACCAAATTCGGTAAACCTGTTTATCAAGGCAAAATGAAGAACTCTGTTGGTTACAGTGACTTACCTCCCTTTGTTGACTGACCTTGCCTCGACAGGCGTATATTGTGACCTTTGGCACTCTTGTTCCACACTATAGAGTGGTGCAACCTACTGCCTCCTTACAGAACTGAATAAATAATTGTGTAAACTACTGGTTGATTAAACTGTATATGTGGCTGTGACTAGAGAAATAGTGATTATGGTATTTGTGACCAGTGTAGCTCCTGATCAAATAGCACACTGCCATAGCCTGATTACGATCTATAGTGCTTGTTAGAAGCATGACAGATGTTTCATTGATGGAATGGCAAACTGTGTAGAACCTGATCAGAGTTTGCTAACGCATAAGGATTGATAGCAAATTATTTTATGGTACATAGACCAAATACACATATCTGGGTCACGACCTTACGCTGACGTTTCGTTTGTTGAATTATATCAGATTGGTTTCCGAATGACGGCAGTGTAATGAAGTAAACTAAAGAGTCCGTGTTTCGCAGCATATGCATTTTGGACAAAAACAATGATTTTCAGGGCTGAATATGTAAATATTTCGTTCTGATTTTGGGATTCCCGATTTCCTATTACTTTCAGAGGAAGGGGCCAAGTGACTGGTGTGGTATGCACTTGCACCTAGTCGGTTATTGTAATGTCAGGGCTGAACTTATATTTATTTTGATGTAAATATTCCATTCTGATTTTGGGATTTTCTCCCCAATGCAGCAGGTTACATGCTGGATCGAACCCGTTGTCCTGGCTTTAAATGACATTAGCTGTTAATAGGCTGTTAAACACTAATAAATCGAATCAACCTACGTTTCTTTACCTTGTCAATGTCTAACAAACTCGATATCAAACGTCTGATGTTCTCTAAATCATTATTATGTAGCTATCAGGGTTGCGTTATTTTGCCCACCTGTGGACAGTAGAACAATCATCATGGGACTGGGTAGGTACTGAACTGTTTTATTTAAAACTTGCATTTGCTTGTTACTGGTGGCAGATCCTAACATTTTGAACTTGGCCTTTTACGGAGCAGTGTCATGGGAAACTACCGCACCCACCCGCCCCTTCTCCCCACTGAAAATCCCTCTGAGCTGGATGTAGATCATTAATTGAGGGAGTTGACCCCCTTCTTCCATTGACCCCTTCCGAGTAGTCGTTGTATAGCCATGTCTTATAGTATACCAAATGGTCCGTCTCTACAATACATGGGCCAGAAGTTGACAATGGTTTGACGCTCCGGTACATGTTTGACTGGTACGTGAGTTACACCGGGTTATACCTATTTTAAAGGTAACGTATTTAGTACTGTACTAGTCCTATCACTTGGGAGTGGGGCTACGTGTGACAGTGTGGTTAGTACCTGGCACCAGGTCGGGTTATTCTAATTACAGGGCTGAATATATATTTTTGTCTGTAAATATTCAGTTCTGATTTTGGAAGTTATCCCCCTCCCATCACAGCAGGTAACGTGGGATTCGATCCCGTTAAGCCGGCCTAAAATGGCAGTTGTCGACAGGCCGTTACCCACCATTAAATAAATAGACTTGTAAAACATGCGATAAGCCCATTTATTTGTCTTCAGTCGCAGTCATATTTATTTAGCGACTCTGGTTTTCGGCCAATCAGCGGAAAACCCGAGTCGCATTGCGTGACGCCAGCTGATTGATCGCCCCGCGCCCCGACGTGTAGGTAATGCATCATCCGCTACACGTCATTGTGTCACCGTGTACCGTGTCGACCAATCACAACCGGGTCCAATTGCCCAGTCGGATATACAGGGACGCATCTTGCTCTCGGCTGCTCGTCTGTAATTCAAGGATACATTTTACTATAGCCATTACAAAGGGGATTGACCCTTCCGTGTTGACCTTTACAACGCGGAATAACATTTTCTGTCCTCATGTTTTCTTCGTTTGTTCTATGAAACGTGTTCCAGTAGTAGAGACCATTCTCATGCGCTACCAAATTTGTTTTGCTAAGAACTATGACGAATGTTAATAAACTTAATCAGACGCTTCCGCTGTTTAAGGGGTATATATCGTAATATTCAATTAACCAAGAAATTTTATACACTATATCAACTTTGTACCTTCAAAATCGAAAAACATCCTCAAGCAGTATAGCTGATGCTTATTATCTGGAACCACACTGTTTGCAAACATATATATATATATAGCTGTGTGTATTGTTGATTGGCGGGATCTACACTGTTTGCAAACGTAAAAGATGGAGGTAAATATTGGTGTAAAGGTTGTTGAAACAAAACTATTTTTAATGCTGAGCTAAAATTGTCTTCTTTTTTTTTCTCTACTATTTGTCAACAAACACATTACGCACGATAATAAAAAAGAAGACGATATGCACATATGATGTGCATATAATTTCATAAATAATGCACATAAACGAACAGATATTTTCCTACGTCTAGGATTTAACCTTTCTCCCCTATGTAGTGCATGAGCCAGAGGCCTGAAAATAGGGTCACCACTACCACTTGAGGGAGCAAATTGCCACTATATTTTTCTGAAAGGTATACATCCCTAGATATGAATTATGCATGATAGCAGTATTTATTCTTTAGTTTTCAACATTTTGTGGCCCGATAACTAGACCCCCTCATATAGATTTTTTTTTCTTCATTATTTCAAATAATCAACACTATTATTATAAAGCATGTTAATTAATGTTTATCATAATATTATATTAATACATGCCACATAGTGATTACAACATAATGGAAACCCAAAAACAACAAGAAAAAATGTGGCATAACGGACCACATATGACCCCTGCCGCTGATTTGAGTAACTGTTACCAACTTTTTAACCGGACGCACGCACGCACGCACTGACTGGCGCATGCACGGACGGTCCACACACTATACGACTTCTACTCTTCGAGACCGGGGTCATAAAAATAAGGTCACTGATAAGGTCAGCAATTAGGAACATGGACCACCCAAGCCATTGGCCATATAAGCCTCTCGATACAACAATGAAGTCCATACAAGTACCATCTGAAGTAGAACGCCTATTCACTGGTATACTCACAGGCGATTCGAGTAAACAAGCCGTGACTCAGAAGGCTACTATGCTGATAGAATCGTTTAGCCAAGATTTAATATACGCTGTGACTGCCGGAAAACACAAACCGCCAAAACATGTGTTATTGGCCTATGGTGTTAAAACACTTACTGGAAATGTGGAACTGATCCAGATGCTGAACAGGATGGGCCATTGTATCTCATACTCCCAGCTGGAGGAAAATGACACTGCGCTGTGCCTCCAGAAATTAGCATCCGCCTCAATGCAGTGTGTCAGCATTCCGGAAAGTATACAACCACACGTGTCCACAACATTAGCTTTTGACAACATAGACAGACTAGAGGAGACATTGACTGGGGCTGGCACCACCCATCGTGTAAACGGCATAGCTGACCAACCAACAGTATATGGACCACATCCTCCAAAGGAACCCCCGCCACCAGTTCAGAAGCTGAAGCAACGATCCATTACAGTAGGTGATGTACTTCTGCCTACATACATATCTGGCGAGAGGGTTGGGCCGCAGCCACTAGTAACATTTGACAATGAAACAGACGAACATGCAGAGAATATACAAACAGCGCAGACCAAGAACCTCATGTGGATATTAACCAGACAAGTGGATCCCGCTAGCCAGACAATGCCAAGCTGGACGGGTTTCAACATAACCACGCGGAAAATGACCAGTATATCCCGAGGTGTGGTTGGGTACCTGCCCACGATCAATGCCCCGGCGACTGACATGTCAACAGTATTCGAGACCCTCAACCAGTCGGAGGAAATACGAAAGCAGCTGCAGTTGGAAAAAGTTGTAGTGGTGATGGACCAAGCCCTATATGCCAAGGCTACCGAAATATTGTGGAAGCACAAAGAACGTTATTCTCATATCATCATCAGGCTAGGTACATTCCATACAATCATGACTCTCCTTGCTGTCATTGGAAAGCGATTCCAGGATGCCGGGCTGAGAGATATATGTATTGAATCCGGCTTGATAATACAGGGCTCATTATCTGGAGTAGTTGAGGGTAAAATGTACAACCGAGCAGTGCGAGTGCACAAAGCCATATACGAAGGGCTACTGAGGACATCATGGAAAGGCTTTGTTCCGTGGCTTGAGGTGAATCACGCAGACATGATGGATCTATTTGCCAATCTGATGAAACGGGTACACGACTTACATGATGATCTCTGTCAGGAAAGCTTTGACTGTCTCATTCTACACGAAGACACGAAACAGATGGTAGTCCTGTGGAATGAGTATCTCGAATATCTGCGCCATGATAACGGGGATCTTTCTGCATTCTGGATGTCCTACCTGGATATAGTCGGTGACATTCTTCTGGGTCTGATCAGGGCAGCAAGGGAAGGAAATTGGCAGCTTCATCTCCATGCCATACGAGTGTGTATCAGCACTTTTGTAACGGGGCATTCTCTGTGCAGTTGGCAGACGACAATCCTTTTGGGCGTATACCGGTTGACCAAACAACCGAGATGACAGTCAATAAAGACACGCAGACAGCAGGCGGGACTACTAAGTTCAGTCAGAAAACTGCAGCTGTGCACAGGTTTTATTTAACAGCCGAATACCGCATCAGCTTCCTTAATAACCTGAGAGATCTGAAAAGCAAGAACCGATCTCCACTACACCATTCCGACCTACAAAAACCCCGTATGGAGAAAGATGAGAAGACCGTTGAAGCAGTGACTGAAGTGTTGGACAATTGGATCAATCCTTTTGAAGACAGTCAATAACTAGTATGTATTTCTACAGCAGCTGCTGCTCCACAGGATGTGAAACATGACTTGATGGAAGCACATGCAAGGGGAGATCACGCATACGAAGTGTTCAAAACGGAGAGGCTAGAAACGGACCCACCAATACGTAAGTTCCACGACACGCTGAAAAAGAACAAGCTGAAGACATTCTCAAGTTTGAATAAGAAGAAAAAGGTAACTGCTGTCGGAAAAACACTAATATTAAAGACAGACAGGTCTCTATTCGGAAGAATAATTATAATTGCTCAAAGTCGAAGTCTAGAGATGAGAGATGTATTCGCTCACCCACTTGGACCTTTGCCGTGGACGCTGGCAGCACAAGATGGTTCACCAAGGAAAACTGCAAAATCTGTGTTAGGCAAGTACCTACAGAAGCTAGCAACACCGGTAGATGCAGTTCCAGCAAATTCAGCAGCAATCATTGATGGAATGAGCCTATAGTCTGGTGGCACGGGCCGGTAACCTTGCAATGTCTGGCAACAAGCATTTCTTTGCATTTTTCGATAGTTCCCATTGTTTCAATAAAATTTTGCCTGTGTGGGAGCTTGTTGGTCGCTTGGCTTTTTTAAAATCCAAGATGGCCGCCATAAAATACATAAATCTAGTTATCATCATACCATCTGTTCTAAGTACTGTAGAATAATGATCTTTGTGTCTCTCTATATGCTTTCAACATTGAGGAATACAATTCTGAAGTAGTTTTATGAATTTGAAACCATCTTGATGATGTAAATCCAAGATGGCCACCGAATTTCACACAAAAACCGCAGAAATCTATATTAAAATATATCTCAAAAGTTGTAAGTACACTAAACGCATACTATCAGCACCTATAAGTATGCATGTAAGGTGAAAGAATGAGGACATAATGTTACTGGACCATTTGTAGTTAGTTTAATGATTTAAAATCAAGATAGCCACATCACCAAACAAACACATGTAACAGTCAAAATCGTTTGTGAATTCTGTCTGTGAGTTTGCGAAAACCGATCAAGTGGTATAGAAATTCAAGTCGACACCGGTTGATATCTGATGACAATACATTCACAGCATATTGAAGGTGTAGCAAGGAGGCCTCCAATGATTTTGAATACCCCATGTTATGGACATGATGGATGAAGTAACTATACATTAGTCCTCTATTGAACCATTCTCATCAGTATCAGTGTCTATATCTTGGTAGGTTGCATCATCCAAAGCATCGTCATCATCTGTTTCTGTTTCCTTTGTGTTGAAGGGATTAGAGCAGGCCCGGCCACTACCACAAGCACAGAACATCGTACAAACAAGCTGGCGCCCCATGCAGCCACAGTTCCCACCTCTGCAAGCTCGTTCTGACACACAACCACACCTGACCAACTTGAGAATGTGTTCCGGAGCGTAGGGTATCCCATCTGCCATATTCTGTGGGTTTAGACATTTGTTTGTCTCGTCAACTTCCCATCCATAGTCTACTGCATCAAGAGCCGTCGGTGGATCCCCACTCATGGCATTGTACCATTGAGCAGTTTGGTAATGAGCTCTACGTACATTCTGTTCAAAAGCTTCTGTCGTTGGGGGCAAGCTTTGCAGCTTCGGTGCCATTGTTGACTTCCCAGCCTTCTGGGCCCACTGGTGTTTGCGACACTCTGTCATCGAAGAGCACGGTGTCTTCAAGCCATAGCATGCTGCCATGAAAGTTGTCGCCTGCTTCATGACGTTTGCGATGTCTGCCATTGGTTGACCGAGCTGATCCAGATCGTAGCCTTTTTTTGCTACGGCGATTGCTGTTGTCTTTCCAATTCCAAACGTCGCCGCCACCGAATCACGACCAGTGAGAGCATGTAGTGCCAATATTTAAGGAATTATATCTGAATTAGTGTCAGCTGTTTCCTTCATGTCAATGCAAGAACGACCATGGACAGGTGACTGCATCGTCAGGGACGATTCAAGCTTCTCAAGGGAATAGAAGTGGAGAAGCAGGGCAAACACGTCAGTGTCGTCACATACCACACTGACTCTTGAACCAGGATCTTCCTTTGCAATGCTGATAGCTTGCTGTGTGATGATCATGTCCGCCTCTTCGTGTGTGGATGCAAGATCCAAACGCAGCATTTTGCGGCCCTTACATATCTGAATGGGTACTGCATCATCACCTGTAACCACCAACTTGTGGTTTTGTGTCACATTCTTCAGGTACTTCTCATCGTGAAGGATCTGCTCACATATGAGTTTGTTGAGCTGCGTCTTGTTGGTGGAGTTCTTGAGAACCGCATCGCGTGCAGGCAGGGATGTATTCATATTCAGCTGGTGGACACGTGTAGCGGCAGCTCGTGCGAATCTGGTGCTGCTCTTGATTGAGTAGTCGCGATATCTGTCAAAGCACAGGAATACCTCAGCCACAGCCAAACGACTTGAGAGCCACACTTTGAAACCTGAAATGAATGTCTCCACTATTCCATGTGATGGCCAGTCCACAGTACAGCCGACACATCCATTATGATAGATGTTGGGTTGTTATTCAATCGCTGTGAAACCTCGACCTGCATGTTCTTCTTTAGCGCCGACTTTCCTGTAGCGACCCGCATGCGGCCATCAGCATGAAACATCGACGGAGGGTAAGCGGTTAGCTCTGTGGCAAGGACTTCTTGCAGATCGAGGTCACGCTGACTAACTAGAAGGCCGATAACACGAGCATAAATTGCCTCCTGGTCGATGACGGGATTCTCGCCCAATGTGAGACGTTTCTTCTTTTCAGCGAAAGTGACTACTTTTTTTGTGAGTGAGCTGTAAAAGCCGCCTGGCCACGATGCCTTGAACTGTTTCAACTGTTCGGTCCCAATTTCCATGGATCTGTCTACGTTGACATTTGGCTGAGCGAGCAGACCACTCCAGATGCTACATGTGTTTCTGGGTCCATTGGGTCAATGCGTGACTCCAGAGCTGTTCGAAGTGATTGGCGATCACGTGCATCTTGAACAATTCGACCTTCCGACTCTTCCTTGTGGATCGTCTTCTCTTTCACGTCATCACCAGACAGCTTCTTCAGATCACCGGTTAAGGTCATGGTGGCATCCATACTGTACACCCATGTAGCCATCGTTTGGGGTTTCTCTGTGGTTCCAATGATGCCACCGGGTCCGTGTCCTTTCCTCATCCAGTTTGTTTCGATGAACATGTCACTCCACTGTCCATTTTCAAGACCAGCCATGTGATGGAGCGATTGTTCTCCTCTGCAGAACGGGTCCAGGATTTCTATGCAACAAAATATTATGTTCACACCAGAAACATATTCTTCTCCCCAGAAAACCTATGTGGGCGCGCCAAGATCACCTTCATACGTCAATTTGGTCAGAATTTGTATCATTTTACAGCATCTTTGTGACTATATTGGCCGCCATCTTGGATTTTGTACACATTACTAACTCGAAACATACAATTCATATGAGAAACCTAATTCCTGACCCAGAAAATCCATATGTACCCACTAATATCACACCCCTAAAAAAAATTCTTCAGATTATATGTTATTTCTAGCAAAATTGATATTACACGGCGGCCATTTTGAAAACAATGGCGGCCATTTTGAAAACAATAGCGGCCATTTTGTGTTCCAGGTCAAAGATTTATACTCAATATGACACATTCAACTTCTGTACCAATTTAAAACACAATTTTGCTAGATTTTGCTATTTTGCGGCGGCCATCTTGGATTCTGAAAAAGCCAAGCGGGTGGGAAGTTCCCACCCAGCCAAAATTTTATCTAGGCACCAAGTCCTATAAGAAAATAGAAAAAATGATTGTTGCCAGACATTGCAAGGTTCAATAGATTTTAGTCGTCCTGCCTCTGGACTACTAGTGCATAAAGTGAGTAATAATGTCAAAACATTTGGAGAGATTGCCACATCAATTCATGCCATGATTTGCAAAGAGGGGTCTGATGGAAATATAATCGATGTTGTATTCGACAGGTATGATGAACTGTCTATCAAAACAAGTGAGAGGTCAACAAGGGGAGAAGAACAAGGATTACAGTTACAAAATATTGCAGCGACCCAAATTGTCAGGCAATGGAGGTCGTTCCTGAAGAAGGTAAACAACAAAAACAGCCTTATACAGTTCCTGGTTGAGGAGTGGAAACAGCCCATGTATACCAGTAAGCTGCGGGGAAAGACCATGTTTGTAACTCACATGCAGTCATGTTGGTAGATCAGAGAGGATTGTAGCAAAGATGTGGACGCATTACAGTGCACACACGAAGAGGCAGATGGCCGGTTGTTGCTTCATGCTGGACATGCAGCCAAAGCGGGATACTCTGCAAGTGTCATCTGCTCGGAAGACACGGATGTGTTTGTCCTCTGTCTCGCCTTCAGTAAGAGAATTGGTGTGCCAGTCTACATGAAATGTGGAACTCAGAATCGCACAAGATTGGTCGACATTCACCGAATATCAACCGCAATCGGGTCTGATGTGTGTGGAGCTCTTATCGGAATGCACGCATTCACTGGATGCGATTCAGTAAGTGCTTTTGCAGGGAAAGGGAAGCTGCGTGCTCTTGAGCTCGTGAAGACGAACAGTGAAGCAAAGAAACATTCGAGCAATTAGGGATAACCTGGGTGGTAACGCCAGAGTTGCATACCAAATTGGAGAAATTTGTCTGCTTGTTGTATGCCGCAAAATCTACCACATCCAGTGTCAACGAGTTACGATACAACATATTTTGCTCGAGAAGAGGGGAGCCTGAGTCACACCAACTACCGCCCAGCCAGGACTGCCTCATGAAGCATTCATTGCGGTCCAACTACCAAGCTGCTATTTGGAAGAGAAGCGTACTCGCTGACCCTCAAGTTCCAACACCAAATGGACGTGGATGGAACTTGGAAACAGTTGACGGGCAGCAGCAACTAAACATTGATTGGATGGATGGGTCACCAGCTCCTGATGCAGTTCTGGCATTGCTATCCTGCAAGTGTTCACGGGTGTGCAAAATGCCATCATGTGCCTGCTTGGTGAATGGTCTGAAGTGTACAGACATGTGTCGCCTCAGAGAGTGCACAAATCAGCCATCTGATGACTGTGACAGTGATGACAATGCAGACGATGCTGATAATGCTGAACTTGATTTGTAAAACTAGGATTAATTTGCACATGTGTTTGTGTATGTCTACTTGAAAATGAAACGAATCTGACAACTACAACATAATTAACAACAATAATAGTATTACATTCTAGTCCAGTGTCTGTCATATGGTTCACTGGAATATGTTGATATTGACAAACACTACCCCGCACACATTAAACATATGCTATCTCAGGTGCGTGGGGTATGGTTTGTCAGTAAATGCATATTCCGGTGATTCAGCATTGCTGTTTCATATGTTGTCAAGATGAATGTGTTGATTTGAATACATTTCACAAATAAAAAATAAGTTAGTTTCCATTGTGTAAGTATGATGTTTAAAATTAGATATTTTCTGGCGGCCATCTTTGATTTGGCGGCCATCTTGTTTATAATTTTGTTATTTTATTTTTCTGTGACCAAGTACTCCCTACATGGCAAGTTTCAATACAGTATTATGGTAACTGGGTGTGATTATGAGAGTTGGTTATTTGAAATAATGAAACATATAATTATTCAGAAAGCAAAATAAATCTTTAGGGGGGGTCTAGTTATCGGGTCACAAAATGTTGAAAACTAAAGAATAAACACTGCTATCATGCATAATTCATATGTAGGGATGTATACCTTTCAGAAAAATATAGTGGCAATTTGCGCCCCCAAGTGGTAGTGGTGACCCCCTGTGGCTCATACACTAATGTACCTGGAATGGATTTTGATACAATAATTTTGCAACCAATCCAATCGTCACAAAATGGTTTTCAGACTAGTCCATTTATGAAAAGGGGGCGGTTTTGTTCTCAAAAATATGAAAAGTAGTTGCAAAATGTGTAGATCTTGATGAGACGGCTCGTCACGAGCCGGCTCATCTGTATCTACACTTTTTGCAAATACCGCTATATAGGCATGTGGTGTTGGTTAAACGGGTCTACTTCCCGATTGTCGACGCAGCTCCTCCTAGTGAGCACAGCGAGTGTGAATGGACTGCGCCCATCTAGTACGGCCCTCTATGTAGACACGCACACGGAGCGCAATGCACACATCAATGAGACACGCCATGTGACTTTGTACTTAAGAACATGTGCGATTTTCCTAAAAAAAATATTTACAAAGCTTAAGATATTATTCGTAAATGACTTCGAAAGTTGACAAAATTTTCATAACAAATGCGGAATAATAGAATTCGTCATCTGTCGACGTCGTTTACAGAAAATATCAGTTTGTCGACATATACACGTTCTTCGATAGACATAGCACTATGACCCAATCAGTCCCGTTGCCCTCCCGCTCGATAACAGAACAAAAGAAGAAGAAAAGTAAACATCAATATAGAGACATGACATGTTAGTCTAGTAATCTTAGGTACAAAATCACATGAAGTGTCTCAAAATTTATGGGACATTGGGGCTTTGATTTGCTAGCGCACACTCACCCGCAGCCTGTTGAGAATCTATAAAACAATTGTTAGAAGCTTGACTGGTGTTTCATTTATGAATAGCGAACAGTGCATACCCTGATCAGACTGCGCGGATGCGCAGGCTGATCTGGGTATACACTGGTCGCAAATGCTTAGCTGTTGATAGGCCGTAAAACACCAATAAACAAACAAACATACGCCCCTTTTCTCCCGTCACCATATTTCACCACCTGTGTCACGCGTGACTGCATCGGGAATAGGTAAAAAGTACGGCCCGTTGTTTTACGTTGCGTGAATGATTGATGCAGTCATAAAACCATGTATATTACTTGTCACATTTTTACCAACATATTTATCTAGCTGATTATGAAAGTCACGTGAACACTCACCGTTAGTTTGTGTCGTTCATATGGGAAATTTTAATCGAATGTGCTACTTGCTTTAAACAATATTTATTAAGTAATTATGTTACGGTTAATACAATTGCATGCCAATATTTCAAATGTGCTACTTTAAAGGTACATGCCCACTAAGTAGGCACAAACTGTTCTTTATAGGAATTAAATAAGTGTATAATTGTCACTATTCTACCAGTTCTAAAATGTACGAGTGCCAACTTTACAGATATAATCATTTAGTAATATTTATTTTACTGATAGTGACTCGCGGTGGTATCAGGCTATCTTCATATGCAAATGAGGCATGATATTTATTAATTATTTATGTGGCACCTGCACAAATAGTATTTTCGACAGATTATAAAGTATGATCATTGCACTTCAAAAAATAAATACAGAGAATAAATAGTAATGTCCGTTAACATTTTAAGGAAACACGGTTATCGTCCCTGATATCGGTGTGAAAAATTACGTCTGATATAAAATGTATAATAATGCCAATCAATACGTTGGGTAATGGTGAATTAATGTTTATTTTGCCAGAAAATGTCTCAGATGATGTCTCTGATATAAATAACAGTTTGTGCCTACTGAGTGGGAATGTACCTTAACTCTTACTACGCTGAATTAAATGTTGTCGTCTGCTGGAAATGTTTTATTTTCAATATTTCTCGACAAAAACATGGTTTTGACAGCACATGAGAATCGTCTCCGGTGGAGACGATTCTCATGTGCTGTCAAAACCAGTTTTTTGTTAAGAATTAAAGCAAAAATCAAAAACCGCAGACGGCAATTTCCGTCAACAGCGTAGTAAGGGTTAACGTGTTCCTATGGCAGTCAACTACTCTGGCTACTCAAAGTGTAAACTGACTCATCTTGTTTATCAGTTCAATAAGACGTACCCATGTTAAACATTATTTGACTACATTTGAAGTCAACAATTACCACAGCCATCGCCGACAAATTATCTTATCTCGGTCTGTTGACCAATCCCGTCCTAATCTGAAGACTTTGGTATTAGCTAATGACACCCAGTGATTCCTATATCTAATCGGTTATGAGCACACGGCGATGGAATTCCAAAATTCCCACTCCGGACAGGCGAATTGATAAAGACATTCAGTCATAACAAGTCGCATTACGCGTGGTGATCATATATTACATGTAAGGACTATCATACAGAATATATGTGGAATATGTTGTCAGGATTTACATATAAATACATTTTACGTTAATGTTTTACGTTGTAAACAATACGACGCATGTTTAATTGGGTCTCTGATCCTGACAAGTGTAATTGCCGTCGCATCGCTTGTCAAAACAATAGTGCACAGTCGAAAACAATAGGGTGTGTATATGGTTTAATAAGACTTACGATCATGTGTATAGTCGGATGAAGAGCTTTGCCCAGAAGAGAATACATCACGACATGTTTACTGTGCTAAATACTGTTGAGAAGTAACTACACATATTCTTGGAAAAATATGGAATAACATAATTCAGAGTGATTTGTAAATTGTTATTTTGGGGCATATTTTATTGTAAAATGATCGATTCTCTGCACGAGACCGAGACTGCGGCTAGGACATCTCGGAGGGGAGGTAGACTCGACCGGTGTTGTAAGCGGGTTAAGAATCTGCTCAACCTGTCCACGGCGGAGCTAGTGCGACGTCAACGGCAGCGACGTGAGAATGATATGTTTGACGACGGCATATTGACGTCGACGTTCGCACACGCCTTCCAGACACAGTCGCCGACGCTAGCGGCGTTCCTACACGCGACAACGCCAGCAGCAGACGCCAGCGGAAACGTCTGTTTGGGTAAGTGAAAACCCAACTCGGTGCCCACATGTTGAAGTAACGGACCAATGTCTGTAATTTCAATACATTCACATAAAAGTATCAATAAATGAAAGAAAAATAAGTTGCGACTCCTTAACCCTTACAATGTTGAATTAAATTATGTCGTCTGCTGTTTATTTTGTAACACATTTCCATTTGTATCAAGAAAACAATTTGGCAGCACTTTAGAATCATTCTGAAGTGCTGCCAAACCATGTTTTTATTGAGAATAAATGCAAACTATTTGAACAACAGCAGACGACATACTTCGTTTCCCGCGTTCTAAGGGTTAATGTGTCGTAAAAATAAAACATTCATTAACTTGTGTTTACTTCCTGATACTTTTAGGTATATTTCGTGTATGTATATATAAAATGTACCTTGATCCGTTACATCAACCTGGGCTCGGGCACTAGAGCCGCTGGATGAGAGTAGGGACCTTACAACAAATTAGTCTTATTACTTGCGACCCTAACCCAAATTTTCTGTCTGTAACTCTGCGCTACAGACAGAAAATTCGGGCTATTGCGACCCGCGTAGGGTGAACCACACTAAATCATCAGATAGTCGTGCGCGATGTAGTCAACAAAAGTGAATGTGTTAAGGTAAAGAAAGTAATACAGGTGTTGTATGTCATAGACTGTTTGCTGAACCAGTAGCCTATTTCACCAACATTGAGGGAGAAATTTTCAATTTTAGGAAAAATTTGTTATTTTTTATTATACTGAATTTATTACATTATCACAGCCATTTTGGCTGTGATAATGTAATAAATTCAGTATAATAAGTCTGCATACGTTTAATCGTCAAATATACGCAGTCGTTAGTTCTTAATGAAATAATGCATTTCAGGAAAAATAACTGATTACTACCTCAAAGTATACTTTGCTAGAAAAGTATACTTTGCAATTTTGGTGAAATCGGCTACTGGTCTGTTTATGTACTAATCTACTTCACAAGTACGTTACTGCAACTTTTACATCCTTTTCAAGCAAACGTGTGCGGTTTATTTTTTTTAATTCTACACATGTTTGTCATGTGACTTCAGTTCCAGCTGCTGACTTTTCCCGCCACCATCATGGTGTGCACAGGGGATTGAATTTATCTTTCTTAACAATATTCTATATTTTAGTTAGTAAATATGTGCAGTGTGCAGATTATGAAAAATAGGTCGCACGACATCCATACTGAAATGAAAGTAGCAGAGAATAGCCAAATGTGTGGTGAATGTTTACGTTATTTTATTCATGCGCGTGCTCGTACGCACACGCGTACACGCGCACATACACACGCGCACACACATATTTTGTGTTTATTGCCGTCACCTGGACAAATGGACGAAGTGTGCATTCATCTGCAGCCGATTTCACAAAAATTTCAAAGCATTCTTACCTAGCAAAGTATACTTTGAGGGACTAATCATTTATTTTTCCCGAAATGCATTATTTCATATAGAACTAACAGCTGCATATATTTGATGATTAAAAGTATGCAGAATTATTATACTAAATACAAATAATAAATGTATCCTTAAATTGAACATTTCTCCCTCAAAGTGTACAATTTTGATGAAATATGCTACATGTGCGGGCGGCTACAGGTGCAGGCGGCCACAGTTTGTCCACGCAACAACAATTTCTGCTTGACGACGCTTAAATCTGTAGCCGATTTCACCAACATTGCAAAGTATACTTTTCTAGCAAAGTATACTTTGAGGGAGCAATCATTTATTTTCCCCAAAATGCATTATTTCATATAGAACTAACCGTTGCATATATTTGATGATTAAAAGTATGCAGAATTATTATACTGAATTTATTACATTATCACAGCCAAAATGGCTGCCCCCACCCCCCCCCCCACGCCCACCGCCCGATAGGGGATGGGGCATTTAGTGTTACCCTCAGTCC
This sequence comes from Conchocele bisecta, assembly GCA_029237695.1. Classification (NCBI taxonomy): domain Eukaryota; kingdom Metazoa; phylum Mollusca; class Bivalvia; order Lucinida; family Thyasiridae; genus Conchocele; species Conchocele bisecta. Next base: position 34,267,212 of record CM055266.1, on the reverse strand, counting down.
GCCTGTCCCTCCTTCCGTCCGTCCCAACCGTCTTATATATTATTGTTTTGTTTGAGCTTGTGTCTCCAATAGTATTAGGTCTACACCCACCATACTTCTACACTATCATGAGCCAGTTATGTGCACCACAACCCACTGTGAATCAAATGACCTTTGTGTGACATTGACCTATGATTGCAGTATTTAAATAGTTACTTCCCTTGGTTACAATTTTGGTCTGCGCTTGTAATTTCAATACTATTAGGTATACACCCACAGGGCTCCAGATAAGGAATTAGTAATTTAGTATTTTCACTCCAGCATTTCTGAAGTAATTGGGTATTTCAAAATTTTAATTGGGTAAAATAAAATCACACTACTGTTTACACATCAACAGACAACAATTATTGAATAGTTTGCTTGGAAATGAAACATGTCTTGGCATTTCATTAGAATTGTCTCCTTGGAGACAATTCTATTGAAATACCAAGATGTGTTTTCATGGAAAATAAGAAAAATATGCTACATTTATAGTCTGTTTATTGATTTCTGCAGCATAATAAATGTACCACAAAATTGTAACTGCTTTTTGATACACGCTACTTCTGATTCAAATTGGGTTTTTGGCAATTTTAATTGGGTACATGTATTTAAGCAAATACGCAGCTTACCTGGAGCTCTGCATCCATCATACTTGCACACTGTCATGAGCCAGTGAAATATGTATTTACATTGGTTAAAGTTTTTTAATGAGCTTCAATTGTGACTTGTAAAACTTTTAAACCGTAATAATGAATGTGTGGTTGCACAAATATAATTTCGGTTTCTGGGGCCCGTTTCACTAAACTTCGTACGACTAAAAATTTCGTAAGTGCAACATGGATCAATAAGAGGTCAATCCAGGAACTTATCGCATAGGCGTTTTTTAACAATACAATGTATATTGATGTCGAAAAAAAAATTGCACTAATTTTCACAAATGACGTCGAAAGTTGACATAAATTTCAGATCTCATGCGGAATTAAATTCCGCATGAGATCTGAAATTTATGTCAACTTTCGACGACATTTGCAGAATATATGCATGAATTACGAAACCAACAACGGTGAACACGACGTTGCACAAGGGAGATAATTCTATATCATTGCCCATATAATAGAGACGTCAGCCGTAGCAGCCTGTATATGTAGCGGTGCCTGGAGAAATGTGGTTTATGGGATTTGTGACCAGTGTAACTCCTGATCGAATATCACACTCCTGTAGACTGATAACCATCTATATCGCTTGCCAGAAGCATGGCAGGTGTTTCATTGATGGAGTATCGAACAGTGCAGATCCAGATCAGACTGTGCATCCGCACAGTCTGATCTGAATCTGCACTGGTCGCAAAACCCGCAATCCCCATTTCTCCAGTCACAGCCACATATGTTGTATGTGGGCCAGGTATGTTGCCGACACTGTTGGCCGTGTATATAATGAATGTGACACGCACGTGTAGGGAATGTCCCCGAGGCTATTCGGACTGACAGCTGATATGTCACACATCGAGCTTGTAATGTACCTAACGTACACCGGCAACTGCCCACTCTCGACATTTTCTGTCTCATGTATCTTCTGTTACCATAAAATATAAGGTATTGTCATTCAATTCATATGTTAGAGCAGACCGTGACCGAGGGGTAACACCGTCGGACTACCACGCTGGCGACCCGGGTTCGATTCAGGGTTCAGTTCTAGGGTGTCAGTATTTCTGAAATTCTTTGTATTTCCTACTCTACTAGTCCTTTCGGGTGGGGGCATTAAAAGGCGGTCCCGTGTATTAGATTTGAAGGAGAGTCCGGGCACGTTAAAGAACCAGAGGGGGACTATTCTAATAAGAGCTATGCCCCGTGTGGCCGGTTTCCTCTGTATCCACCTGAAGCAGGCAGTGGTGTCCGGTGGCATGCTCCACCAAGAATATTTTGAAATTCTCAGCAGTGAATGAGCACATAATACGACTCTCTTGCTTGCATAAATATTATATCTAATGACAATAATTATAATAGAATGCATGGAAAAGTCGATCGAAAGGATCTCACGGCAGTACTGGGTCGTTCGTACCAATCCCGCCCCCATATCCCCACCTGGTTACGGGCCTGTGATAGGAATGTGAGTCGGGGGAAAAGGTGTGAGAGTGGGGCCGGGGAATGGGGCGGCGTGTAAAATTCCGAGTATTTAGGCAAACTAATCAAATATACAGTCAGCCTGCCGACGCTCGGAATTAATTGTGTCTAATTCCCTTCAGCATATTGCTATGGAGTGAGTTAGCACGGGCAACTAATACCCCAACTCAAGGAATGCGTGATTGTTGTCGATCTACTTTCCGTCTCTATGCTGGCTATGTTTGCCGTTTTATTTCCCGTGAATGCCCCAACTCGAGTGGACCCCGCTAATCCCCGTTTCTTATGAAATATGTAAACACGTCTTACAGTGGAACCTGTCTAACCCGGATACCAGGACAACACATGTGATCTTATATAGGAATGAATGGCCTTTTTGTGGAATTTATCGGGGTATAAACTTGGAAAAGTTGCGGGAATACTGGACGAAGGCCGGAAGGCCTCGTCCAGTATTCCCGCGACTTTTCCAAGTTTATATCCCGATAAATTCCACAAAAAGGCCATTCATTCCTTATAATTCCAGCATTTTAAATAAATTCATCAAGAAAATGTGTTTAGTTTCCGTTTTCTTAAGAATTATTTTAACTGCGCCTCACGGTTACGGAAAGTAGTTCGGCGTGGGAGTTTACTGGGATATAAATTTTGGACAGAGACTTGCTACGGGCCAATCAAATGTTAGGGAATTGTTTAAATATTTTTGTGCTGGAATTATTGTTTGATGATTTTCTTTGGTCATTTATCTCAGGTGATATAAATGTTTATTTGTTATCGCATAGTAAACAAGTATGGACCAGAATGGTCAAATACAGTTAAACCTCTCTAAGCCGGACACCTTGGGGACCTCCCAGGGTGTCCTGTTTAGAGAGGTTTCACTGTATAAATATCACTCTTGTACGATCCTCTGCTTCCAGAACAGGACATCCAATAATTCGGATACAGTCAAACCTGTGAATAAAGGCCAGGCATGGAAAGAGAAAAAATATGGCCTTAATTTACAGGTGGTCTTTGTTCACAGGTTCATGTATGTAGTGAGTGTGTAAGTGGGAAAACAAGAGTGCGGCTGCTATATAGAGAATAGTAGGTTAGTGCCGTGAATGGGAAACAATATCTGGCAAGGCTCAGGAAACGTGATGGGCGAGGCTCTGCCGAGCACATCCCGTTTCCGTGCCGCGCCAGATATTTTTCCCATTCACGGCACTAACCTACTATTCTATTTATCCCGTCAATACCTACACATGGCTTTAACATGCAAAACTATAACCCCAGCCACCGCACATATGCATACGCAGTGATTGGGTCGTATTGACAGGATATCAAACATGTTTCACGGCACCGTGTTTCACGGCACATACTCATCCGTCAACACACTCATCGTCAACACAGTGCGTATGTGCCGTGAAACACGGTGCCGTGAAACATTTTTGATATCCAGTCAATACAATTTTTGCATTTTACAGCCATTTGTCGGTGTTGACGGGATAAATAGAATAGTAGGTTAGTGCCGTGAATGGGAAAAAATATCTGGCGCGGCACGGAAACAGGATGTGCTCGGCAGAGCCTAGCCCATCCCGTTTCCTGAGCCTTGCCAGATATGTTTTCCCATTCACGGCACTAACCTACTATTCTCTATATACATGCACACAGATAATTGTTATTCGGATGTGGCTTTTAGCATTGGTTTGACTGTATTTTGTTTTCCTTTTTAAATAATTTTCTCTTTTTGTAATAAATGACATAAAAAATAAGTAACTGGTGATTATGACGAGAACAACAATGTTGAACACAGACGTAATGTGTCGGCGATGAAACAATGATGGATGGTTATTGAGCTATAGCCGGGAGCCAAACCACCAATGACGTCAACACCTGTCACGTGGTACAATGACTGTCGTAATCGGACAATGCCATAATAATGTTGTTTTATTTCCATTTTGGTTACTATAATGACTGGGAGAACGTGCATTCATTCTGTTGCACGTTCTCCTACAGTCATTACAACAACCAGAGATCGACATATTACTGCAGTAATCAAATTTCCTATATAAACTAACCAATGACCACATATTTTGCTATTCTCTGCTACTTTCATTTTTCGTATGGATGTTGTGGGACCTATTTTCCCATAACCTGCCGCCATTCTGCTCTGGATATTCACTAATTAAAATATAGGTATAATTATTATTAAGAAATATAAATTCAATCTCTCCACCCTGGTGGTGGCGCAAAAAGTCAGCGGCTGAAATGAAACCGCCTCACATGACAAACATGATCCGACTTACAAAATAATCCCAAAGCATATGCTTGAAACTGATGTAAATGATACATTAATATGCCTGTGAAGTAGATTAGTGCATCAATTGATTGGTTTCTGCAAGCAAACAGTGTCATGGCACAATAAACATGTTTTGTACGTACTACTTTTGACTACACCGCGCATGAATATCTGATGATTTAGTGAGGTTAAACCTGTATAGTTTCTGTTGGACTGAGGCTAAACTGGATCACCGGCTGACAACATGGGCTTCACTCTGTTAGCGACCAGCGTAGTCCCAAGATCAGTCTGTGTATCCACACAGTCTGATTATGGCCTACGCTGATCGTCGTTCAGTCACTGAAGTAGGTAGGCTACAGTGAAGATTTGTTGAACATTCCCGAACGAAAACAAATGGAAAAACGTACTGAAAACGATCGTTTTGCACAACTATATGCATCGAAATGATTATCATCTGCATTTTTGTATGCGATTTTTTTCGTTTAAATACCCGGCTTTCAACTATTTACACGCCTGTCATGTGTTTCAACGCTTCGTTTTCGTTGTTTTAAATTAATTTTCGTTGGTGTAAACGTGGCACGTGACACGTTTAAACCAACGAAAACATCGTTTCGAAATATAAAAAACGAAACCGATGTCAAAACGATGTATAAACGACAGGCAATCGTTTGTTTGTGGAACCAGAAACAAATCCGACTGCTATCATTATAACATGGTTAGATTATAATCTCACTGGGTAAATGTACAAAAGGACTAAGATCTTCAATTGCTGCAAGTACCATAAGGGTATTTTTCTCCATCGGCGGATCCGTGCACAAGTACCGGCTTGCAAAGAGGATGACGGATGACAAGCTCATATAGTTTACCTTATAAAAATGTATTCGTGGTAACCAGTCCACCAATGTGTATCTACCAACATCGTGGTATCATGCAAAAAGAACATGGACTACATACATGTTCTATATCTCTGACCCAATCAGTGACCTTCATATCTGATACAGTGGAACCTCTCTAAATAGGACACCAAGACACATATGTGGTTTTATTTTTCTTGGGTTTCATGATCATTTATCTCAGGTGATAATGTCTGTTCATGATCATATAGCACATAACTAAGGCTCAGAATTATCAAATGCCTGATTTACAGTGAACCTCTCTAAGCCGGACACCCTGGGGAACTCCCAGGGTGTCCGGTTTAGTGAGGTTTCACTGTACACCTAAAATTATCAATAATTAAAACATATCAACACTGTTATTGTTACTCTCTGTTTTAGAATACAATGTCTCTCTCTTTCTCATGGGCCGTACTGGTCCCGAGACAGCAGACTCTCACGTGAGTCATCCGATTTCCGTCAATCCCGTATATTGCCGTATAGTTCGGCAAATGATAGACTTTTGCAACGATATATTCCTTGATGCGCTATGTCAACGCGTTTCCGAGCGATAGATTATTTTGTTAAACAAAATTCCGCATGTTTTGTTACCTCGCAATAGTTGTGACCAAGCTGGACTAAGTTTGAATTAAGATGTCAGTACATGTACCTTGTACTAAGGTTTTATTTTAAGTTATAATGTACTACCCCATCAGCAACCTGCGTTCTCACCTGTATCTTTCAAAATTTCTTCACTAGTAAAACATAATCCTCCTGTCAATCAAATCATAATCTGTCTTTTCTTTTCGCGCTGTTAGTGTTACCGCAGGGGGGTGTTTTATGTGCCGTCTTGTTTCTCGTTGTGATTTGTTGTAATAGATATATCTCTTGATCGCAACACGGCCACTTCCTAGTTCTCTTGCAGGAAGCGATACACAAACTGTCACATAGTCAACGCCGCAGGCAGAGATGTATGTACATCTACATTTTCAGCTTACACCAACTTGATTTTAGATCCCACCAAACTGTGTTAGAGTGTGTACTTTATTGATAACATGTTCCTATTGCTGCTTCACATTTGAGGTTCCTTGTAATGTTATATTGTTGACAACTAATGTAAACCGTGTAATTGCAAAATAAAGGTGTAAGATTGTTTTCTAAATATATCAGTGCAGTGAAAGTGTAATTAATAATTGTGTTTCATTGTATTACAACAGGCTGTAAAGAACACACATTGTTTGTTTGAAACGTCTATGACATGACAGCAAACGCACATACCATTGGATATGACATAAAAAAAAACTTTATAGACCGTGTTTAACAAGCGACATGAAATCTAAATATACGTCGATGCCATTAGCAACTTCTAGTTTAGTTGGTGATATAATGAAAATATAAAGCAGAGACAATCCACGAACTCTACATATCAACGTGAAATATGGATTAACCGATGCACCGAAAGACAAAAAGACGAAAGGGTGGTAAAATGAAAAATATGAGTGGGCAAGGTGTAGCCGGGCTGGGAATTGTGGGGTTCCCGCGCTACCCGTCCGAGGTGGATATTCTCGTGGAACTCATGGATAGAAACCTAGATGTGATGGATTACACGTGCGTCTCTCGAGGTGATGTAACAATGGCAGCCAAAATGGATAGTTGCGAACAGCAACTCTTGAAATCTGCCCCCGTCCCGTCCATAGCAGGACGGTACGGGAGTAGATTTTAAGAGTTACTGTTCGCAGCTACCAACATCGACTGCTTTATTATACGTCTCATTTGTCCATGGACGTATATCCTGCAACATTGTATTTGACTCGTATTTTTTAAAGATTCAAATGTAGTACCGCAATTACATATATTAATGCGCAGAAATTAAAACGATACATTTCAAGTGTGTCCTTTTCTTGTGCAAATGTTTAGTGCTTTGTCCTTGATATGAAGGAATTTAAAGGAATCAGATACATGTGTATGTCTCTTTTTAGGTCGAAATTCACGAGAAAATGGTAAACGATCCGGCATCCTGCCTGTTTCGGCACAATGTCATTATTATGATATACATGCACTTACTAGACTGTAATATTTCGGTTTCATAAATTTCAAACGTATTCTTGAACAAGCGATAACTAATAGTACTATTGATGTTGAATACATTGGTACAATGTACGTGAAAGTAAACACAAGTATACACATGTGCACCGTTTCAAATGTTGTAAATGTTTTCGTATCAATTCGAGGAGACAGTAACCATTCAGCGTTCTCATGATTGTTCAAACTCGTTGAGAATAGCTATACCATATTATGCGGACATTTAAGGGTTCAGTGGAAGAAGGGGGCTAACTCCGTGAAGGAGTATGAAGGAGTTAGCCCCCTTATTCAGCTTCAATATACCGTTTCTGACCACCAATATTATATACATGGTACAGTACACGTGTTCCAGTTACATTTCAACGATGATACTATTGTGTTTCTTATTTCAACAAGAATGTTTTTCCCTGCATTAGTTTGCGGTATAATATCTCATTTGATTGGTTGGCGTGGTTTTTGTGTACACGCGATAGTTCCGCCTTATACCTTCGCATGTGAAACACATCACACGACTTCCGTATTTAGTGTTATGCATGATTAAGCAACACACTAACCATAAGTTGGCTGGCATGGTACATGGTATATACTTATCCATAGACGTCCAGCCTGATGTCAAATTACGTAATACACCGATTGCGATAGTAATTCATCATCGTCTAACGTGGTCATTCACGCAGGCTATGCTGTGTAATTGTGGTTGCTAATTGTCACGAATTCTGACCAATCAACGTAAACTCTATATATATACACTATTGCGTATATTGTGACGATTGTCAAAGTATTATATGGTTATAAACCACACACTTAACTACACGTACATGTATCAAGGTGCATGATCACGTGGTTACAACAACGACGTCGCCCACTCCAAAGTAAGTATTATTTGATATTTTCCTTAATATGCAACGGAATTTGATGAAATATGGCGCAGCACTGAAACGCATCTTCATGAGCTGCATTTGGTGGTCCAGGGAGTTCGGCTCAGACTTATGTCGTTTTTGCGAAGAATCGATTTCCGTGTCGGTAGACACGGAAATCGATTCTTCGCAAACACGACAGAAGTCTGGGCGAACATACAATGACCACCAAATGCAGCTTAACAAGACACGTTTGATGCGCTATATTTCATCAAAATCCGTTACGTAATAAGGGCAATATAAAATAATACGTACTTTTAATCAGATGGATTCTGGAAGTTTCAGTACTTGTTGTTGTTGTTAGTACCACGTGATCATACACCTTGTGTATGTAATGATCCGAACGACTTCATAGCTGCATGCATATTACTCAAGAGAATAGAATGACAGTAAGAAAATCAGCTTTCACCATAGGTTAACCCTTTCAACCCTGTGGTATGCTAATTTTCCGACCAATCCAGTCGTCAGAAAATGATTTTCAGATTAGTCCATTTATGAAAAGGGTGTGTTTTTGTTCTAAAAAATATTAAAATTACTTGTAAAAAGTGCAGATCCTGATGAGACGGCTCGTTACGAGCCGGCTCATCTGGATCTGCACTGTTTGTGTAAACGGTTATAGCGGGCTTTCGGGTTCAAGGGGTTAACTGTTCTCTTACACGTTGATCTACGGGGCGCCATGCAGGACAAGTTAATTATGTGTACAAATTCTGCATACGTTTCGTATACAAAATTCATTTTTGTTATAAAGGATTCAATTTTGTAAGACAGAATTGAGTTTTGTGAAGAAAATTCAGTTTTGTGGGACAGAATTCATTTGTGTCCACAAAAATTAGTTTGCGTAGGATAGTCTATGTCATCTCTACGTTGATTGGTTGAGATCGGTCTTAGTCCATTTTACTAGATGGTGGAGTACACTTGCAGGTTTAAATATTTCAATGCGAAAATATAACCCAATATATCAATATTATATTTCTTTATGGACAGTTATTTTGGTTATATTATGATTACAAATGAGTGGTCACACCATATAAGCATATATACTTTGAAGGAGAAATAAAAAAAATATATTCAGAATTTTCCCTCAATTATGTAAACAGGGTCAAACATAAAGTAGCCGGGACATAGCTAGACCTGAGAGCATGCCCATATATAGAGAATACCAGGCTAGTGTATTTGGATATCAAGTTTATCAGGCAAGGCTAGGAAACGCGTAGGAATTCCGAGGCTTGCCGAGGAATTCCTACCGTTTCCGAGCCGAGCCTGATAAACTTGATATTAAAATACACTAGCCTGGTATTCTATTTATCAGGTAACGTTTTATGCTCGAAAATGACATTAGATGACGTCGTATTCTAACAGTAGATCTAACCTTGTGAAACAAATGGTATTGGATCTGTGTCTACTAGTTGCGAAGTTACGTGTTCCCAACTATGTGTCTACATGCATTATTTACAGTATACACCATCTTAGTATCCATGGTATCTACACAAATACTACAAATGGTTTCCTCAAATGGCCCAATACACACATTCTGTTTATAAACACAGACAGCAGTCAGAACACAGGCCACAGCGCGTGTATTATTGATTTAACTGGGGCAGATGTACCTTGCGATACACAATAAATGACGTCAGTACTCGCGGGAGATCTACATGTACATGAATTATGTGTACAATTATAACGCAAATGAGTTTAAATACGAATGGGTTTGTCAACGTTTGACTGTTTGGAGATAGTTGAAGCAAAATGGCAGAATGAGAAATGAATCAAACGGCAGAATGAGAAATGAATCATCGACATTGAATGTGTAGATCGGCGACCGTGACCCATTTCTCCAGTGCAGTTTCTGACCAATGGTAGTCCTTCTTACATGCGTGTGCAGAATTGACAGAATTGAATTTTGTGACTCAGAATTGAATTTTGTGGCACAAAAGTGAATTTTGTGACACAGAATTGAATTTTGTGACACAGAATTGAATTTTGTGACAAAGAATTGAATTTTGTTACACAGAATTGAATTTTGTGGCACAAAAGTGAATTTTGTTACACAGAATTGAATTTTGTGGCACAAAAGTGAATTTTGTGACACAGAATTGAATTTTGTGACACATAATTGAATTCTGTGGCACAAAAGTGAATTTTGTGACACAGAATTGAATTTTGTGGCACAAAAATGAATTTTGTTGACAAAATTGAGCCATGTCCCACTTGGCGCCCCGTATGATCTGACTTCTAATGATTGCTGATACAGCAAAGATGTGTTGAAAGTTCCAAAACGAAACAAACGAAAACGAATGGAAAAACGCACTGCATGAAAAAGATAATTTTACACAACGATATGCATCGAAAAGATTACCATTTGTATCTTTCGTACGTGAAAATGATAGTTTCGTTTAAATGCCGGATTTTCAACTATTTAAATGTCTGTCGTTTCTTTCAAAGCACGTTTTGACATCTTCTCGTTGTTTTAAATTATAAAACTCTAACATCGTGTTCTAGTTATAAAAACGAAGTCAAAATGATATATAAACGATAACGTTTGTGGAACCAGGAACAAACACGGCATGTAGTTATACCTTCCATTTTCTTAACAATAACACATGCATTGACAGCAATGGAAATGACTATAAAGTGCTACCAAACCATGGTTGTTTATTGACAAAGAAGACAAAATATCAAACACAAGCAGACAACAATGTTTCCAACATGCTAAGGGTTATTACAGAAATTATCGAGCTATGTTATGAAACAAACGCAACTTTAAACGGTATATATTAAATACATGTATGTATCATATGCTGGAGAAATTGAAGAATGTGATAATTGTGAAAAACGCATTCTGTGGTTCACTTGATGACATAGCATCTCGTTCCCACGACATAATCGTCTCTTTCCAACGAGATAACATCTCGTTCCCATCACAGAAAATCTAGTTCGAACGACATCTCGTTCGAACGACACAGTATCTCCTTCCCACGAGATAGCATCTCTTTCGAACTAGTTCCCATGACACAGCATAGCATAGACCTCATTCTCACGAGATAGTTTGAACCCACCAGCTTGAATGACAATTATATTACTGTTTGATTGGCTGATTGTGTCGTGTCTATGCTTGTCCAGGGCACGTTCGAGGGAACGAGACGCTATGTCGTGTGAACGAGATAGCTAACTCGTTCGAACGTGATGCAAACAAACGTTTAGGTTCTCTCAATACAAAATGTATACGAAACATGCTTCCGATACCAACCACTTAAATGCGCTTTCGTCATCACATAATGTAATTCTCTACTGGTTTATTCACGGAACATTCAGGGTATGTTTGTTTACTTCTACTGCACGTGGTTAACTGTCATAACATGGAGATACAGTTGTACATATTTGAAATTGTGACTGGAGAAATGAGACGTATGGGGTTTGTGACCAGTGAAGCACCTGATCAAATAGCACACTCCTGATATGAAGCCTGATAACGATTTATGTTGCTTGTTTGAAGAATGACGGGTGTTTAATTGATGGAATGGCGAACAGTGCAGATCCTGATCAGACTGTGCGGATGCACATACTGATCTGGATCTACACTGGCCGCAAAGCCCATTATCCCCATTTCACCAGTCACAGCCACATATGAGACACGCCATGTGATTTTGTACTCTAGAACATGTGTGATATCTCATGAAAAATATAACTTTACAATATTGTCGGTATATGACATTGAAAGTTGACGAAATATTTCACGGCAAATGCATAATTCTAATCTGTATTTGCTGTGGAAATTCGTCAACTTTCGACACCAATTAGTGAAAATATCACAGCTTCTGTAAATATTTTTCATGAAAAATTACACAGGTACAACAACACATGTCTCATAATTGAGACACGCCATGTGATTTTGTACCTTCTGACATCTGCGTAATTTCATTAAATACGTTTACAAAATTTACAATAACTTTCATAAATAAAGTGAAAAGTTGACAAAGTACGTACTTACGAATGTACTCTGAATATTTTGTCATCTTTTGACGCCTTCTACGGAAAATATTGTAAGTTTTGTAAACGTATTTTATGAAATTATCTGAAGGCACAAAATCGCATGGTGTGTCTCATATGAACCTATATACATTTTCAGACATCCGCGGGAATGACAGGGCCTGCTGTAACAGCGCACTGCGATGTTTTGACGATCTGAGAACGACGGTAGATGAGCTAGACAGTACTCAGAACGATTTCCAGATTCTGTCCGCATGCAGGTACTGTATAATTGCGATTGTGTACCTAATATACAAACTATATAATATTTCCTGTAAATAACGTCGAAATATGACGAAAGATTCATTTGCCATGAAATTGTCGTAAACTTTCTACGTCAATAAAAGTATACTAAGACTCGATATCTCGTTCCAGGCGTATCAGCGGCGACCTGCGGAAGGATAAGCTGTGCGTGAAGCGGTCCGTGTCGCGCTGTCGCGGGCCGGGCCGGGTGATCCTGCAGCGACGGTTCGACACGAAGATCGCAAACCTGTACGACCACTTCTATAAGCACTGCACCCGTACCCCACCCACCCCGACCACGCAAACTACGCCGACAACGCCGAGAGGTGGGTGTCTCTATTATTGACCGCCGTTACGCATTCACATGTGCCAACGAAAACATTTGATGTGTATAAGTGCTCTCGCGCTTGTTTGCAATCGTTGTTAAAGGTACATGCCCACTCAGTAGGCACAAAATGTTCTTGACAGGAATTAAATAAGTGTATAATTGTATCACTATTCATCTAGTTCTAAAATTTTCGAGTGCCCGTTATACAGATATAATCATTTACTGTCTGTTTCACGAAAGCTGCCCAAATTTTACGGCTATATAAACAATTCAAAAACAAGATTTCTTTTGATAATATTAAATGAAAGGAAAAATTAATAATGAGCTTTCTTTTTATTTCGTGAAATTTGGTCAAATATTTATTTTATTGCGAAAAAACAATTTCCCCATGTTAAATCCCCATAGGCATCTTTACTCCGTGAAGATGTCTATGGGGATTTAACATGGGGAATTTTTTTAAATTTTAGAAATACTGGACCGATTTTTTAAATTTAACTTTTGTTTTCTTAGTTAGATCATATCCAAGCTATCTAGTCAGGTTTCGGAGTAAATTTCCCAAAAAATTCGTTTTTTGACTCCTCCCACACTTCCTTACCACTTTTTCCCCCATGTTAAATTCCCATAGACAAATCAATTTTTCGTAATAAAATCAATATTTGACCGAATTTCACGAAATAAAAAGAAGGCTCATTCTTAAATTTTCCTTTCATTTAATATTATCGAAAATAGTATTGTTTTTTAATTGTCTATATAGCCGTAACATTTGGGCAGCTTTCGTGAAACAGACTATAGTAATATTTATTTTACTGTTAGTGACGCGCGGTGGTATCAGTCTATTTTCATATGCAAATGAGGCATGATATGTTTTAATTATTTATATTAATTAAATGCGTCACCTGAAAAAATAAATGTTTCGACATATAAAGTATGATCATTGCACATCAGTGTGGAAATTTAAGTCTGATATAAAATGTATAATAATGCCAATCAATACGTGGTGTAATAGTGAATAAATGTTTATTTTGCCAGAACATGGTTCAGATGATGTCTCTGATAGACTGCACATTTTGTGACTACTGAGTGGGCATGTACCTTTAACTAAATCAAGTTTATACTTGTTTAGCACTACCGTCGTGCAGTGGATTACGTAATCAAATACGTGCGACTTCTCATAATATGTCATGTCTATTGCGGTATTGCCTTTGTTAGAAGCAGCCCGTCATGCATTTCCTAAGTAAGAACTATCAATAGAGCATGTACCTGAGAGGTTGGAGGTTCGTGCCTCCTCTCAGGCTGATCTGTCCAGTTGGGGAGCCGCTAAGCTAGTTCCTGGTAAATTAATGGTAATAATTACAAGTCATGTAGCTGACTACCTGGCGGCCGTTTCACTAAACTTCGTACGACTAAAATGTTCGTAAGTGCAAAATTATGATAGTCTGTAAATTTCACATTAGCAATGTTTTCTTGTAAACAATTATTGGATTTTCATTTATGCTGAATATATGTAAATCCATCAATTTAAATTTCCAGACGATCCTAAATTTGCACTTACGAACATTTTAGTCGTACGAAGTTTAGTGAAACGGACCCCTGGCATATAGGAAGGAATTGGGAAATACTGATGTTCAGAGATTAGAGTGTCTCATAAGCCAAAACTGGCTGGCCCTTTCAATGGGGGTGACACTATAGTAAACAACACTTTTCTTTGTATTTATATGTACATTTGTACATTTGTATTTATATGTACATTTGTACATTTGTACATTTCTTGTACATATATTTATATTTTCCAATGTGATGACATGACAATTTATGTTTTGCAGTGACACCCAATCATCCCAGGACACCGCCACCCGTCCACCCCACCACCCCGCCCGCGTTTTGGCCACCCACCACCTACCACGACCCGAGCCACAGTCACCCGGCGGACGCGGCAGTGACGTCGTCGGCGACGTCGACGGCGATCATAGCGGGCGCCATTGCCGGCGGAGTGATTCTGCTGGCCGTTCTAATCCTGGCCATGTTTATCTGGTGCCGCTCGATGATGAAAAGGTAGATACCGCAACTATTTCTGATTGATTGGTGTTTAACGGCCTATCAACGAGGATGAAGTGGGTGGCAGGTGGGAGCATGCGATGGGTAATTAAACAATCGGTGTTCATCCTTACCGAAATCCCGTCCGGAAACCCGGTTTGGCCATCACGTACGTCATTGGCATTTTTGTATGTGACAGTTGAATACGGTTATACCCCTTATGTGAGTATTACAATTATTCGCAATCCTGTTACTTTTAGGGGAAAGGGCCAGGTGACTTTGATGTGGTATGGAACTGGCACCAGGTCAGGTTATTTTAATTTCAGGGCTGAATATATATTTCTCTATGTAAATATTCCGTTCTGATTTTGGGATTTTCCCCCCAATACAGCAGGTTAAATACGGGATGGAACCTGTTGGCCCGGCCTTAAATTACCTTAGCTGTTGATAGGCCGTTAAACACCAATATACAAACAAACAAATCAACGATGATCAACCGGTAGTTACAGGGGCGTCGGAACAGATCTATACTTTTGACAAATATTTGTTTTTATTGAAATATTTGGAATTCATAGAATAAAAAAAACAACGGTCAGGAATGTAATTATTTTTCTGCAATTTTTCGCATTTTTCATTAGAAGTGTACATTTTTACCACTCTGTTGAACTGTCGCGAGAGTGGTAACAACATACATTTTGGGTGGGTAGCGAGGGCACCCTGTAGATTCGCCAGACCAATCTTAGGATGCTTCCGGTGCCCCCGAGTTATAAAACGACTCAATTTTGGGATTATCTCCCTCTACAGCTGGATTTGTTGAAGGTTCCCAAACGAATCGACCGAAAACGAATGGAAAACGCAATGAAAACGATCGTTTTGCACAACGATATGCTTAGAAATGATTATCATTTGTGTATGTAACTGGAGAAATACAGCTTATACGACCAGAGTTGCTGCTGATAAAATAGCACACCCCTGTAGCCTGATATCGATCTATATTACTTGTTAGAAGCATGGCTTGTGTTCCATTGATGGAATGGCGAACAGTGCAGATCCTGATCAGACTGTGCGGATGCACAGACTGATCTGGATCTACACTGGTCACAAATCCCATAAGCCCAATTTCTCCAATTACAGCCTCAAATAGCACACCCCTGTAGCCTGATATCGATCTATATTACTTGTTAGAAGCATGGCTTGTGTTCCATCGATGGAATGGCGAACAGTGCAGATCCTTATCAGACTGTGCGGATGCAGTCTGATCTGGATCTACACTGGTCGCAAATCCCATAAGCCCAATTTTCTCCAATTACAGCCTCAAATAGCACACCCCTGTAGCCTGATATCGATCTATATTACTTGTTAGAAGCATAGCTTGTGTTCCATCGATGGAATGGCGAACAGTGCAGATCCTGATCAGACTATGCGGATGCACAGTCTGATCTGGATCTACACTAGTCGCAAATCCCATAAGCCCAATTTTCTCCAATTACAGCCTCAAATAGCACACCCATGTAGCCTGATATCGATCTATATTACTTGTTAGAAGCATAGCTTGTGTTCCATTGATGGAATGGCGAACAGTGCAAATCCTGATCAGACTGTGCGGATATGCGGATCTGGATCTACACGGGTCGCAAATCCCATAAGCCCAATTTCTCCAATTACAGCCTCAAATAGCACACCCCTGTAGCCTGATTATGACTTATATTGCATGTTAGAAGCATTACGTTCTTCATTGATAGAATGGCGAACAATTCAGACTATGATCGACAGTGGTCGCAAAACCCATAAGAACAATTTCTCCAAGTCACAGCCGAATTTGTATGTTTGCACGTGCAAAACGATATTTTAGTTTAAATACCCGGCTTTCTATTATTTAAACGCCTGTCGTTGACATCGTTTTCGTTGTTTTTAATAATTAGAAAATAAAACGAAAACGATGTGTAAACGATAGGCAATCGGTCGTTTGTCGGTGGAACCTGCAACAATCCCGGGATTATCTCCCTTTCATTAGCCAGCCGCCGTAATTCGCCGGTTTTTGATTGCGAGAAAGTAGCTTATTTCTGCAATCTACATCGAATGTATACAGACATTTCAGATCACATGTTGTGATATGAAATTACTGTCAACTTTCAACATCATTTACACCACATATGACTGATTTTCGAAATCGATATTGGGAAAAATGTATACGATCCACCACGAAAGAACTGGAGGCCGTTTCACTAAACTTCGTAGGACTAAGTGCAAATTTAGGATTGTCTGTAAATTTCAATTGATGGATTTACATTTATTGGGCATAGGCTGCATATGCAGCCTATGCTCAATAAATGTAAATCCAATAATTGTTTACAATACAAATTGTTAATGTGAACTTTACTGACTATCATAATTTTGCACTTACGAACATTTTAATCGTACGAAGTTTAGTTAAACGCCCCCTGATGCGACGACACTGAACACTTCATTTTAGAACCTTATCACACTGTATTATATTGTAAATATTGATAACGTTATTTGTGTCGTATTTGTGGCTATGACTGGAGAACAGGGGCTTATGGGATTCTCGACTAGTCTAGATCCAGAGCAGCCTGTGCATCCGCACATTCTGATCAGGATCTGCACTGTTCACCATCAATGAAACACCCGCCATGCTTCTAACAAGCAAATAGATTGTTATCATACTACAGGTGTGTGCTATTTGATCAGGAGCTACATTGGCCACAAATCTCATGTGTCCCATTTCTACAGTCACAGCCACATTTAACGAGGGGGTGGGGGAGGGGAGGGACACTGTTTGTGTAAACATTGGTCGCAAATTTAGCAAGCCCGTTCTTGTAATGGGATCAGTTTGTTTGTTTGTTTGTTGGGGTTTAACGGCCTATCAACAGCTAAGGTCATTTAAGGCCGGGTCAATGGGTTTAGTACTAAATCCCATATATTACATGTACAAGTACATGTACAAATGGGGGGAAATCCCAAAATCATAAATGAATATTTACAATAACAAAACTATATATTCAGCCCTGAACTCAGAATAATCCTGATCTGATGCCAGGTCCTCGCCACACCAGAATCACTTGGCCCCTCCCAAAAGCAGTAGGATCAGTAATAATCTTACTACTTTTATAATGGGCAATAACCCAATTCAACTCCCATGGCAGGTAACAAAAGAGCCAATGATAAAAACATACCTGAGGGCCAAACCAGGCAAATCGTGATTCCTATACCGTACGTATACCGTTAATTTACGCCGTCTCGTTCGCCCGACCACCACCCACTTGTAATGGGATCAGATCCGACAAATTGGACTTACTGCTTTCGACATTTGCCGCCTATATTGCCAGCCTACAAACGAGAATACGAGAATACTAACCAGGATCGTTTGAGGTCAGAAACGAAATATCATTTTACATGGTCGTTATACATATGAGACACGCCATGTGATTTTGTACCTTCGGACATCTGCGTAATTTCAGGAAATACGTTTACAAAATTTACATTATTTTTCATAAATGGCGTCAAAAGTTGACAACATTTTCAGAGTACACGCGGAATTCCATTTACGGAAACAATTGTAAATTTTGTAAACGTATTTCATGAAATTACGCAGGTCCTACTAAGGTACAACATCACATGGCGTATCTCAATTTATAATTTCACATGGTCGTGGTCCATTTTACAACATGGCGCACGTAGATGCAGCATCTTTCTTATTGCATCCCTGTATTGAAAACAAGGTGTATTTTCTGTAAACGGCATCGACAAATGAGCCACGCTACTTGATTTTGTACGTACGAACGTATACGATATCCCATGAAAATTATTGACAACATTTACGATATTTTCCGTAAATGACGTCAAAAGATGACGAAATTATAGTAGCAATTGCGGAATATGATTCCGCATTTGCTAATAAAATTATATCATCTTTCGACCTCATTTACAGAAAATATAACTGTTTCTGTAAATATATTTCATGAAAAATCGCACAATTTTCTTGGGTTCAAAATGGCGCGTCTCAAATAAATGAAGATTATGCATTTTCTCGTGGAGCGTGACATACTTATGAAAAAGAAACTTGATCCTTTGGTAATATTGCCAGATGAATCTAATCAAGGAGAGAAACAAGATATTGTATTACACCTATAAATTGGTCGTATGGAAATCTTCATTATTGAAATAGTTATATTTCCGATGCACTTGCGCCTGATGGTTCGTCAGTACTCTTATCTGTTCACAGAGAATATCTGTTTACAGCGAATATCTGTTATAGGAATGAATGGCCTTTTTGTGGAATTTATCGGGGTATAAACTTGGAAAAGTCGCGGGAATACTGGACGAAGGCCGGAAGGCCTTCGTCCAGTATTCCCGCTGTTTGTTTTGTTATAATATAACGGTTTTAGAGCACATTATTATTAATTATACAAGTTGTGCATCAGTAAAAATTCAAAATGGCCGCCATTAATCACTATTTTAGTCTAAGCATATTTAAATGAGTTGTATGCTTTCTGTTAAAGATATTCCTCATAAACGCGTTCATGTTGCAATAACATAATAGACAACACAACAACTAAATAAATTAAAGATGGCCGATATTGCCGGTAAATTCTCTTAATTTTAAATGCATCTAAGCTTTGAGAAATTACAATTCACTTATGCGCTTTTGAACTTCCCAAAACACAACATTAACAATGTATTTAGCACCGGTAGCCTATTTCACCAAAACTGTATATGTGGGTGGCAGTTGGGAACATGCGAGGTAATTTAACGACGGGATTCATCCTTACGGGAAACATGTAGCCTATTTCCCCAACATTGTAAAGTATACTTATCTAGTAAAGTATACTTTGAGGGAGAAATTTTCAATTTAAGGATACATTCATTAATTGTTATTATACTGAATGTATTACATTATTTTGCTGTGATAATGTAATAAATTCAGTATAATAAGTCTGCATACCTTTAATCATCAAATATATGCAGTTTTAGTTCTATATGAAATAATGAATTTCGGGAAAAATAAATGATTACTCCCTCAAAGTATAATTTGCTAGATAAGTATACTTTGCAATTTTGATGAAATCGGCTACTGATATACATGTGTACGGTATTACAATTCACAGTCACATTTATTCCACAGAGAAACATACTCCGGTGGCTCTACTGGAACCTCATCCGGTGGCAGTTTAGGGATGTTCTTCCAACGACGGCCAAACATGTTCTCCACGGAGCGACCACCGGCCCAGCGCACCGACAAGAAGGCGGTGAAACGACAGGAATCCAGCGATTACGCGGAGATCGATGAAAGCTTTGTAAGTGCACGGAAACACAATTTACACATTAGATATTTCGATGCAGGCGATAATGATGTTTATGGAGTAAAATTGGCCTTCTTGGTGTAATAACACAGCTTATTTGAAAGCATATACGATCGTTTCATGTCGTTTTTCATTCGTTTTCGTTTGTTTCGTTTGGGAAGTATTCGCTGTACATGCCGCAGAGCGCTGTCAGAGCATACACGATAATCATAAACGACATCATTTGCGGCTAATTCGTATGTTGTCTCTACTGTTTGTTTCACGAAACCTACCCAAATTTCACGGCCATATAAACAATGCAAAAAACAATACATGTATTTGTTTTCGATAATGTTAAATTTTTACAGGGTGAAGATGTCTATGGGGATTTAACATGGGGAAATGTTTCTAATTTCAGAAATAGTGGACCGATTTTCAATATTTAACTTTTGTTTTCTTAGTTACATCATTTCCAAGCTCCTCCCCCAGCTCCTCCACCTCCTTTTTCCCAATAGTCCTTAGGACAAAAAAAAGGCCCTAATTAAGGTTTTCGTTGCACCCCCCCCCCCCCCCCCCCCTCTGCCCTTAATTTGTTTGCACCAAATTAAAGGTTAGAGTCTCCTGAACAATATTCCAATTGTTGCCATCTCCAAAAAGTGTCCCAAAGATTTATTTTTCGGACTATTTTTAGACATACCCATTTTTTTTTTTTAATTATTTTTATTTACGTTCACAGATAACCAGATAACATATTAATACATTTTGTTGTTTCTAAGTCATATATATGGTGATACAACATGTTTATTGGTAACAAAACACAGTAGTACATGCCTAAATTTTTCAAATGTGCAGTTTTCTTCGATTTGTATCATTTGTGACAGCCATTTTTAAATTAAAATGGCCGCCATTTTACAATTAAATTGAACTGTATATATTTTTCAACAATTAGTGAATTTTTTTAATTTAAAAGCATTTCTCATAAGTTCTATAAACATTATTTTATGTCACTTGATATGTATAAACAATAGTACAATACTAAATGTTACCCATGGTCATTTCATATCCAATATGGCCGCCAAGTCCGATATCCACGCTGCCAGCTATGCTAAACCTATTTTTTTTTGCTTATAACTATGATCTCTACTTTCTGATATAAAAACCATTTTACTTGTCTTTATTTATGTAATTGAATGTTATTGTATGATGGTGCATTATATGAGCATATATTCAGCTCCCAGTGGTAGTATTATATCCAAAATGGCTGCCAAATCTGATCACATTTTCCTCCAATAATAGCTATATTGCTATGAAATGTCCGAAGGTACGTTAGTTATTTGCATCATGCACATGTATGAGGCAGTTTAATAACACAGCCAGAATGTCAGAATGTATGTTCGTATACAATTAGACCAATACAGTGGATGTTATATGTATGTTCGTATACAATTAAACCAATACAGTGGATTTATGTTTTTCGTATACAATTAGACCAATACAGTGGATGTTATATGTATGTTCGTATACAATTAAACCAATACAGTGGATGTTATATGTATGTTCGTATACAATTTAAACCAATACAGTGATGTTATATGTATGTTCGATACAATTAAACCAATACAGTGGATGTTATATGTATGTTCGTATACAATTAGACCAATACAGTGGATGTTATATGTATGTTCGTATACAATTAGACCAATACAGTGGATGTTATATGTATGTTCGTATACAATTAGACCAATACAGTGGATGTTATATGTATGTTCTACAATTTTTTTTTTTTTTAGAACCCAAAAAAATACAGTGGAAGTTATATGGAGTTTCGTTATACAATTAGACCAAAACAGTGGATGTTTTATGTTGTTCGTATACAATTTGACCAATACAGTGGTTGTTATATGTATGTTCGCCATATATAGCATTTTTTTTACGTACATACTCAGGCCCGTACGCAGGATTTTCTATTGGGGGGTGCGTCAGGGGGGTGCGTCAGGGGCGAGCCCCAAGTAGTGGCGCGTGTACGCTAGGGGGGTACCCCCCTAGCGTACTCGCGCCACTACATGGGGCTCGCCCCTGACGCACCCCCCTGAAATTGTTAAACCTAGATGGCCTGAAATGCACTCTCCTGCATTTTATGTCATTTAAATTCGGAATTCAACGGTGGCATTTTCATGCAAATTACCTGTATATTAATGCATTTCAAGATTTGTTGAGATTACTGTTTGAAAAATAGCGGACCTCGGCGAATTTAGGGGGGTGCGTACGCACCCGTCGCACCCCCTTGCGTACGGGCCTGCATACTTCATAAATATGCAAGTTATATGCAAACAATACATCAGATATGTAAGGTCATGTTTTAAGTCTGGCAAGTGCATGCGCTTGGGACTCTTTGGACCATGCGCTTGGGGCTCTCTACACTATGCATTTAATTTAGAGCCAGTGTATAAATGTTTGTTCTGATACAAATTGTGTCTGCAGTAGCAACTGAGGAGCTCATAAGGTTAACATATTGTTCTCAGAGCCGAAAGAAACATGATAAAAATTAAATATCTGATAAATTATGCATATTTCACAAAGTTTTGTAGAAGTGATCAGATATGGTCAGCTATGTTTAATCCGGCTTACAATACATTATTTCATATGGCTTAATGTAATGGAATCATAATGAAGTACAGTGCTTTGCTGGGTGGACACCATTCAATGCAAACTGAGGAAGGGTATGGTTCCACGCCTGAGTAATGTAGATTACTACCAAGTGATTGCTGCAGGTCCGACTGATCTTGCGACTGTATATACTGTTCTAGATCTGACAGATGCCGTCACTGTATTTGTCAGACAATCTATACAAAAGCGTTTGGTGTTGTATGGAATAATCTCTTTAATTTGACATCGTTGTACGGCGGATATTCACAATGATGTCTGTAATTGGCAAGATATTTGAAGATGTTGGCTTAGAATATGTACTCCTCAAGTTGTTGGGACAGGGTCAATTTATTGTGTTCTTGATGGCCTACATTATAACACGGCATTATGTGTGCACAATATTGTGTTGGAGGCACATGTGTGCAGCCAATTCCAGCAGACCAGCATACAGTTATTGCTGCAGTCCAGTAGGTAAGAGAAGCATGATCAGCTGAAATGTTTGAGAGTCTTACCCGATATTGCTAACTTGGTTGACTCGTATACTGACTAACGGTATATACATACTGATAATATGAACGACCCAATTGCCACGTTCTGAACTCGTACATTGATATGGTCTTGCAGATTTTGTGTTTCATCCATTCAACACGTGAAGGAGATTTGAACGGGAACCTGTCCACACTTGGTTCTTTGCTTACAATCGAACTAACTATTATTGATATACTCCTGTGTACCTGCCACGCTATTGCACACCCTGAAGCCCATTAAAAACCTGTTAAATGGCGAGTTCGCTGTGCAGCGCAGTATGTGCAATGACTTTGGACAAGTGGCAATCGATTAGACTATAGAGCAGATGTTGAACGGGTGGAATAATCAGATAGAGTTTAAGAAAGTGGGCAGTACAGCGATGGGTAACGGATGCACATACAAGAGCAGATGTTGCATCATAGTAAAACTAAAAGATGAAGCTAGAGTACACAAACAGGTGTCACAGCAGTGGATTGATCAGGATGAAGCAGATGTTCAACGTCTGCTATCAGTTTTCAACAATCAGAAACATTTATGTGAACACTCCACTGAGTTGCACATTGCTGCATTTGGTGTCATTGCATCTGCAAACGTGCGTGATGATCCCATAGACGCATGTGCAAAGGGTGACCATCAAATGAATACAGTTGTAGCTGAATGCATTCAAACTAAAACTTGAGTTCCGTGCTCCTCTCACTCAATTGAAGCTGAAAACTCAGCAGTGAGGCACATTCAACTATTGTTATGCTACCTGACCGGGAAAGTCAGCTGACAGCAGACCAGAATGTGTTTGCCAGATTTCTGGTAACTGCACAGACTTGCTGTTTGGATCTTTCGACAGCAGTGGAATATAAATTAGGACATAGCATCGGTCTATTGTCACTACTGATGGTTTATTGGCAAACACAATGATGGACTTGCTGGAATACAGCTAGAATAATTGATGAAATGGTACTTTGCAAGCACTTTCAATTATTCCCGTTTTGTTTTCGGAATTGGCGATACGAGTGTTCTGCCGTATCACTAATTGAATAACGACACCAAATAGTCAAGTGGACATTGTAATATCGGTAGATGACTTTTCAGCAATCTCAATTAAGAATATCGACAGGTTGGAACGTTCGAAAGGGGGTATCTTGCAGCTTAGAATTTCAAATGGTTGACAGAGGTCCCATGCAATGAAAGAATTGTCTGTGTGATGGCGAAAATAAGACGGCACTTGTTGAATGCTTATTAGGAAAATGGTAAGATCCTTGGTTTGCTGACACATTGAAAACAGTTAAAATTTGTGTTACACATGGAAATCTTTGTCACAGTCACAATCCCAGTATCGTGGAAGAATATGCACACATGTATGGCATTCCCAAGCTCTATTTGATGTAAGAAGTGGACACGGACATCTTTCTGCATGAATATGCTGCAGAACATGGATATGTCTGTATTGTAATAAGGACAGTTAACATTGGTGTAGAAATATTGGCATGCCATCTACAGAAACACATTCGAGTACACCTGTTCGTCCACACGGGGACAATGAATCGCACACGATATGCCAATATCAATGCAGTAACAGAAAACTTAGTGAATACGTGTACTATGCATTGCCAGGTCTTCATGCATTTACTGGTTGCGATTCAACTAGTATAGCTCATTCACAGGCCAAGGCAAAAAGGGTAATTTGAATTGGTTTGTGAAAATGAAACCAAATGCGATGAAATGAAAGAGCTTGGTAGTTCATTCAACGAGAGCAACACGCTTGTGAAATATATATTAAGTTTTGCTTATACAATATATGGAAACATTTTAAAACTGACTTTAATGATGTCCGGTACTCATTACTGTGTCAGAAGAATATTGAAACACATAGGATTCCACCAATTGCAGATGCTCTTGGGACACATGAAGCGAGAAAAATGATCAAGCAACAATTCAGAGCTGATTTGTTGAACGAGAATATAATGCTATGTACTAACACTTGTAATTGTGGTAACAATGTTGCCAACATAAAGTTGACATTGTTACAAATTCCAGTGATGACTCCACTGAAGACTATGACTATAACATGGACACTGCAAGCATTAGCTTACCTCTTCAATTAATGTCTGAATTTACAGTACAGGTTTTTTACACATTTATACTCCTACAACTAATTATAGTGGTGGCGGTATCGGGTCCTCAGCTTGTTGAACCATCATTCCGTCCATTTATCACAAACTTAACGTATTCAGGAATTGTATTGACATTTCACATATGTATTCATGTACATGTACATGTACTGATTCTCCATAGCTTTTTCACCTAGTCGGTGATATGGCCATGTAAATGGTATCTTGTGAAGCTTCGCTTACTGACAAATCTATTAATCAATCCACGTTCAAATCAGTACATACTGAATACAAAATTGGTATTCATGGAAAGAAAATTATAATTCCATTCAATTGTAGTTACGTGTATATATGTTCAGTAAATTGCATAAAAGATATCGCTTGAACTATTTTGGCTTGTTTGGGCCAGTGACGCATTGGCGGATAGGATAGGATTCTGACTTGTCACTAATCATGTATGTAATCAAATGGTTTACCTATTACAACATGTGCCAAATATTGTGCTTCGCAATTTTGGATATTTTGCGATTCAACATTGATATACGGAGCATAGTGAGGTTTAGGTGAATGTATCTCAAACCCATTTGCCTAGTTAATGATTTGTAGTTACAAAGGCATACCGGTATACTGATAAAAAAGCAAAAAAAACATTTTCTCATCGGGCACCAAACATTATGAACACCATTTGAAACAATAACCATGAATACATGCGTATTATATTGAAAACACTTATTGTAATCGGGTGATTTTCCTGCTTTTTAAGGAGAGCAAAACCACATGACAATCAATATATAGCTAATATGCCATATTAACATTATATATGTTGGCGTGGTCTAGTAGATAAAGCGTCCATCTCCCAACTGGGTGTCAATATGGCTGCTTTGGTGTTCGGTGTATAATCTATACTGTTTAGATAACAGTGTATGTATTGAGTTTGAAATTGATATATCCCGGTATCATGTCTGACAACACATACATTATTCAATGTTGCATTCCGGAACCATAGTTGATGCATCAAACAAACACATTAGATCCGTATATGGCTGAAAGAATGTGCTGCCTAACCAGTAACTACATGTACACTGGTCAAAGTCTCAATCAGCCCACTTTTCTCGCGACATGTCATACAATGGATACTGATGTTTCTACTTTGGCTCCATACTTACACGGTATTTTCCAGTATTGCAATGTGAGACACTGACAATTTTGAATTAAAAATGACAGATGTTTAATAGAAATACTAGGCAAATGTATTATGAGTGGCGGTCATATTGAAATGCTATATATGGGCCAAATTATATTATTCTTGCCATTGCCATCTGATTGTCAGAAATGATGATAGAGATTTCCGCGAAAATCATTTGAATAACTGACTTGGTTAATAAGATATTGCAAGAAATATCTCCAGATTGACGGCCATTTTGTATTTCAAAATGGCAGGAAATGTTCCCACACTTGGGTTGGGTGATCAACGTTCAAGATCCAGCATCTGTTAATAATGTTTTACATCAACATGTGTGTTACTCTTATTACAAACATACCTTTACTGAACACTACGTATATGTATGCATAATTCGTAATAGCAGTCACAATTTTCCTAAAAATGGGTACTAGTTATCTCCCCTTGATTTCATCACTTTGGGACACTTTCTGTGACTGGCAACAGGCAGATTCTGATAAGAGACATATTTTTCTTGAAGTTGATGAGCAAATATTAAGGGCAGTAGGGGGGTGCAACGGAATCGAAACAAATATGGGTTTGTCCCACAGACTACTATGTTAAATTCGCATAGACAAATCATTTTTTCGAAATAAAATCAATATTTGACCAAATTTCACGAAATAAAAAGAAGGCTCATTCTTAAATTATGATAAAATTTTATATTATCAATACAAATATTGTTTGTGCATTGTTTATATGGCCGTAGCATTTGGGCATTCATTTATGATCAATTGCATTTATTTCTCTTTTAGGTGACTTCGCAATACCAGCCTCAGGTCGCACCAAGAGCCATCAACATGTCCAACATAGGCTACATCCACCCTATCGGCGACCAGGCTCCCGTGGTATACCCGCCGTCTCCTGTGACGCCCCCATTCGCCACCAGCACGTTGTCGCACCCCGCCACCAACGGACCAGCAACGCCATTCCCGATGACGAGAGGCCAGATGGCGTATGGACCAATACTGGCGGCAAACGCTAACGGCCAACAGCTGTTCTACCAATCCAATGAAGTAATGACGCCACAGATGATGAATGATTACGAGCTACCGACACAGGACAATAGAACTATTCTTTCAGTGACAAATTTACAGAAGGTGAAACCGGTCCATGCCGATAGCAGCCATGATAGCTCAGCAAACACAGCGAATTTAGACGACAGCGAATATGAGGAACCAGTAAGCGTTCATTCGTACAATCACTACACCAAACTTGACGGTAATGAGCCGAGTGTTCCATATGAACTAGCTCCGGATGTTCCGAAAACACCCAAACGAACTTCCAGTGAGGATCCAAGCAAGCCAGACACACCACCGAAAGTGCCAAAACTACCGGAGTATTATTCCGCGCCAATAAAGTCCAGACCACGTCCGAAACCAGTCGGCGTTAAAGTTCTGCCGTCTCAACCAGGAAATCTTGCCCCGCCATCACCGGAAGTGGTGTCACCGGTTACGCCACCTGCAAACACAGCTGTATTGCCCGTTGCGAAACCGAGGTTAAAGAGGAACACAAATGAAGACAAAGAAGCCGCAGACATAACTGCCTCTGCTAATAACGAGGCCAGTACACCTGCGTCGGGGAAAGTTAACAATTTACCCGCGCTGTCTGCCAGAGATTCGAATGCAAGTACACAGTCGAGTCATCACTACTTTGTT
This sequence comes from Conchocele bisecta, assembly GCA_029237695.1. Taxonomy (NCBI): domain Eukaryota; kingdom Metazoa; phylum Mollusca; class Bivalvia; order Lucinida; family Thyasiridae; genus Conchocele; species Conchocele bisecta. The sequence continues at coordinate 34,238,844 of CM055266.1, read as the reverse complement.
TTGGAACCAGAGACAAGTATGTGAGTGGAAATAAACATGCATTCATAAACATTCATACAAATATCTATTCGGATCATCCGACCGTCGGATGTTGAATGTTTTCGAAATGTTCCTCGGAAAATGCGAAAATTTGCTATGAAAACTTAATCAACTTTCATCTTCATTTACAGAAAATATCACAGTTTCTTTAAATATTTTCATGACAAATCACACATGTTCTTAGGTACAAAATCACATGGCTTGTCTCACCTGAACATGTCAGCAGTGTTGTGCATCGTGTGATACGCATGCTTAAATTTTAACAGAATATTTTAATGGCTAACAGATATGTTAACTAACATACTCCTTAACAGTTTTAAGCACACATAATTTAAAGGCTTCGCTGTTTGTTAGGCTAACAGTCTGTTGAGCTAACGGAGATTATGTTACACCCAATACTTCACCCGGTCCGACTAATTAAATGCTTTCTCCCTGAAAGCGCTTCCAACCTATTTATCACCATTCATACGAGCCCTCTGCTAACTTAGACTATGCACTGAGTTTGAGAGATGTTATTTGAATGGATATACATGCATTATTTATAAATACAAATTGTAATCACTCATAGTGCTACGTGCAATGAATATGTCTGTTTCCTTTTCTCAACCATGTGATATGCCTGTTGTATAGTAGTACGTATGGGGTACATTTTACTAAACATATGACTAAATGCTTGCAAGTTAAACCTGAGTGTATATACTTGGTGATTATGAACTAAATTGTGAAGATTTTAAATATTATATTCAAATATTTCACAATGTATGTTCATAATTACAAATTTATGGAAGCGTCCGGTGCAAGATGCTGAAATATTTTAAGTCCTAATTAGGAGATATCAACTCCTAATTATGATATAACTATGTCCTAATTATGAGGTACTAAGTCCTCCTAATTAGGACTTAAACTATTTCAGCATCTGGGGGCCGTTTCACTAAACTTCGTAGAACTAAAATGTTCGTAAGTGCAAAATTAAGATAGTCTGTAAATTTCACATTAACAATGTTTTCCTGTAAACAATTATTGAATTTACATTTATTGAGCATAGGCTGCATATGTAGCCTATGCTCAATACATGTAAATCCATCAATTGAAATTTCCAGACTATCCTAAATTTTCACTTACGAACATTTTAATCGTACAAAGTTTAGTGAAACGGGCCCCTGGCACCGGGACGCTTCCATACGAATTTTCATACGTTAATCTTCCAAGTATTCTTATAAATACGGTAGTCAAGTCGTACAACCGGAAGTGAATGTAACCCCAATGAATTATCAGCGCCATATAACACCAAGTAAGGAATTGTCACTGGGTAGGATATCGGTAGACGCAATCCTACCCAGTAACAATTCCTTACTTGGTGAAGTTGAATCCATATCCAGACACATATGTTACAAACTCCATATTCAGAGACTAACAATACTCAACGAAATAGGCAAACCACTTAAACAAGATGGCGACCACCAATCCATGTAATGGTGCACTACATTAAGATTTCAGCTAGCTAGAAGCCCTATAAAGTGAAATTTGTACATAATCGAAACAACCATAACTACCGGACGCAACTGCTGCCGGGTAGGCATATGGAAGGCGGGATTCATGAACGAAAGAAAGAAAGAAACAGTTTGGAAATTTGGATTCCAAACACGCCGAATTGTTCAACACTCCATTTATTACATGTATCTACAACTGAGCCATTCGTCATCAGTTACTAGACATATTTGGAATAACAATAATGCCCACTAATTCGGGAAACATATGAGTCAAACTTATATGTGGCTGTGACTAGGAAAATGGGGTTTATTGGTCTTGCGACCAGTGTAGATCCTGGTCAGGATGTGCATCCGCACAGTCTGATAAGGATCTGCACTGTTTGCAATTCCATCAATGAAGCACCCGTCATGTTGTAACAAGCAATATAAATAATTTTGCGGCTACAGTAGTGTGATATTTGATCAGGGTCTGCACTGGTCACAAATCCCATAAGTCACATTTATCCTGTCACAACCACATACCGGTATACAGTTCCGCCAGTTTAAAACAAAACACCGGTGTCGCAAACGTTTATCATCAGTTTTTGGTTTATACTCTCACCAACCTATTCCGATATGATCCCGTATTCATGATGACTAGTAGGCACATTTTCATAACCATGCACCGCATCTGTATTGTTTTGTTCATTCACACTGCCATGTTTACTCGTCACCTTATCGTTACCGGGTGATGTCCTGAAATCCAAATGATCATATTCATTCTCCCCGGCACCCCTGCCTGGCCGCTCGATCCATATACCAGGGACTATTACCGTATTGTAGTACGACGGTCCCGCAGCAGGTACCACAGACACTGGCTCCATGTACTCGTTCTCGGATATTTGAACATATTCGTCTTCTGGATCACCGTCCGCCTGTCTGATATCTGTAAACGCTGGCCGGCTTGCAATCAATCTTTTCCCAGCGGGCGTAGCGCTTAATGATTCCGGACCAAGTGGTTTTGAAATGATTTTATGTTTCTGAAAGTCACTCTCTTCGTTACCGTCTACATCTTTCCGATCTGAGTCGTGTTCCGTCGCTTGAAATGACGTAACGGCATCGTCGTAGCGTCTGATGTCAACTAAATGCGCAGGTAGTTCCGAATGTAAGTAAGACTTGACGACTGGACTAACCGCCAATCTTGTGTCGGTCGTCTGCGATGATTTCAGGCTGTCATCAGGCGTCTGTGGTTGGTGAGGAATGCTGTCCCGCGTCTCTGGTAGGTAATAGATACCAAGGTGCATGATCATGTGGTTACAACAACAACAACAACAATTACTGAAACTTCCAGAAGCGCCTCCGATTCAAAGTGCATATTCTTTTATATTGTCCTTATTATGTAACGGATTTTAATGAAATATGGCGCACCGACCGCGTCTTGTTAAGCTGCATTTGGTGGTCTCGGTACTTTGTGTTTTTTTGCGAAAAAATGGATTTCCGTGTTTACCAACACGGAAATCGATTCTTCGCAAACCCGACACAAGTGTGTGCCGAACATCCGAGACCACCAAATGCAGCTCATGAAGACGCGTATTTTAATCCAAATCCGTTGCATATTAAGACATATATAAAATAATACTTACTTTGGAGTGGGCGCGCTCTCAAAACTTTCAGCCATTGTTGTTGCTGTTGTAACCACGTGATCATGCACCTTGAGAGAATACCAGCATAGGGAAGTTTGATATTGCCTTTATCAGGCAATGCTAGGAAAAGCGTAGACATTCTCGAGGAATTTCCACCGTTTCCGAGCCGTGCCTGATACACATGATTTGTAATGGTGTCTAACGGCCTGTCGACAGCTATTAAAGGTCATTTTAGCCAGGGTTAACGGGGTCGAATCCCATATTTACCTGTTGGATGGGAGAGGGGATCCTAAAATCAGAACTAAATATTTACAGAAAAAAAAAAATTCAGCCCTGTGATAAACTTGTTCAGGTAATGGTTTTTCTTTGCTAGAGTATGGGCAAATATAGCATGGCTTTCATTGAAAAGAACGATCATTATTTAAGTTGCATCATTACACTAACATCATTCGGTAACGTCATGTGACGCCGTTGGACCGATGGAACATCCGAGAAGTACCCGGGTATACGTATCTAATCTAGTCGATGCTTGATACAAACATTTGTTATCATTCAGCTTGTAGTCGGTCAATGCACAGCGAGTTAGCTGCTAAATAGAGAAAACAAGGCGTGTTTCTTTTGATATCGAGGTTATCATGCAGGAAACACGTAGGAATTGCGAGGCTCATTGAAGAATACCTACCGTTTCCGAGCCGACCTGATAAACTAGCATAGTACACTAGCATGGAATTATATGTAGCAGGTAACGTTTTAGGCTACCGAACAAGCAATTATGGCATGGTTTTCGTTGAAAAGGACACATACTTGTTTCCGTGACCTAATTCCACTGACGCCATTCGGTAACGTCATGTGACGGCGTTCGACCGATGAAACGTCAGTTTTCAAGTTTTCAATTCGTTATCAGCTGGATATTCGTATCAGGACATGCCTAATACGACATTATTTTATCAATCGGCGTTTATTCGGCCAATACAAAGATTGTAACCAGGACCCGGTTGCTCAAAGCTTCTGTTAGCTTAACATACTGTTAAATCCTTAACAATGTTAAGGATTTAACAATCTGTTAAGCTAACAGAGGTTTTGAGCAACTGGGCCCTGATAAATGAATAACTACAATGTGTTCGCATTCAGCGTGTATTCGGTCAATGTAGAGCTCGTTACCTGATAAATGGGGATCCTTGGATGTGATTATTTTGTCGTGATCGAAGGCGCTGCTGTAGCAGACGTTCACGTGTATGTTACGATGGATTTTGTTGCGGACATTCGGCGGCGGGTCCTTGTCAGAGCGGTATACGGCTTCCATCTGGAGTACACGTGTCTACATACAGTATTTGAACATACAGTGGAACCTCTCTACACCTGACAAAAATAAAACACATGTGATCTTATTTTTGACAAGTTTCCGGGTTATTTATCTCGGGTGATAATGTCTGTTCGTGATCTCATAGCACACAACTATGGCTCAGAATGATCAAATGCCTGATTTACAGTGAAACCTCTCTAAGCCGGACACCCTGGGGACCTCCCAGGGTGTCTGGTTTAGAGAGGTTTCACTGTATATGCAAATGGTATCTTATTTTCTATTTTACACATAAAACGGTCATATATCAGTATATGACCATTTTATGAGTAAAATGGAAACAATATACCCACAGGAGCTTAAGGAAACCCAGATAAGTTAAACGTTATTAACTATCAAGACTATATGGATCTGATAGTCAAGCGTACAGTTGCAATCACGGCGTCTGCTATGGTGTACGAACGGGGTCAAAACTAAATGTACAGGTGCAGCTATAAAAATATACAGGTGCACCTGTAAATATACAAGTGCAGCTGTAAATATACAGATGCAGCTGTAACCTGTAAACATACAGCTGCACCTGTATTTTGTAAACATACAATTTAGTGTTGACCCCGTTGGTACACCATATGTACGAACGGGGTCAAAACTAAACTTACAGGTGCAGCTATAAACATATACAGGTGCACCTGTAAATGTATAGCTGCACCTGTAAAATGTACAGCTGCAGCTGTAAATGTATAGCTGCAGCTGTATTTTTATAGCTGCAGCTATAAACGTATTTTACAGGTGAAGCTATACATTTCACTATACATTTTACAAGTGCAGCTATACATTTTACAGGTGCAGCTATACATTTACAGGTGCAGCTGTAAAAAATGCCGGTGAACTTGTATATTTTATAGCTGAACCTGTAAGTTTAGTTTTGACCCCGTTCGTACATATGGTTTACTAACGGGGTCAAAACTAAATTGTATTTTTACAGGTGCAGCTGTATATTTTACAGGTGCAGCTGTATTTTTACAGGTGCAGCTGTATTTTTTACAGCTGCACCTGTATATTTACAGCTGCACCTGTACTTTTTATAGCTGCACCTGTAAATTTAGTGTTGACCCCGTTCGTACACCATATTCTTCAACGGGTACTGAGGTGCGCCCTGGGATAGGCGGTGTACTGTGGTACCAGCAACAAACAGCAATGGTATAACTATCACTCCACTATATGTGCATTATAAGAAATACATATGCATATCTAGTGTGTTTTGATTTGATTGAATGGTGTTTAACGGTATTTCAACATGTGTGGTTACTTTTACCGGTTTAACGTGGTCGAATCTCATAATTATTACACCTGTTGTGGTGGGGGTGTGTGGGGGGTGGGGGGGGAGCGGGTGGTAAATCCCACGGAACCGAATATATTATAGAAAACAAATATATTCAGCCCTGAAATTAGAATAACCTGGTCATGTCCTCACCGCATCAGAGTCACTTAACCCCACTCACTAAAAGTAATACGATTAGTAATAATTACTACTTTTAGAATGAGTATAACCGGATTCAAGGACCAAGGAGCCAAACATTTACATGCGGGCCAAACCATGGATATCAGTAGTCGAGTTCATCAAAATTGCAAAGTATACTTATCTAGCAAAGTATACTTTGAGGAAGTAATCATTTATTTTTCCCGAAATGCATTATTTCATATAGAACTAACGACTGCAAACATTTGATGATTAAACGTATACAGAATTATTATACTGAATTTATTACATTATCACAGGTGATAATGTAATAAATTCAGTATAATAAAAATGAATTTATCCTTAAATTGAAAATTTCTCCCTCAAAGTATACTGGTGAAATAGGCTACTGGATTCCCGTAAGGATGAATCCCATCGTTAAATTACCTCGCATTTTCCCAACTGCCACCCACATATTCAGTTGGAAATGAGTTGACCACACATTAATATAAGACTTTGAAATGAAATAAGAAAACAAAAGTTAAATTTAGAAAATCGGTCCACTATTTCTGAAATCAGAAAATCCCCATGTTAAATCCCCATAGACTCTGTGAAGATGTATATGGGGATCTAACATGGGGACATTTATTTTTCGCAATAAAATCGATATTGGACCGCACATTTTACGAAATAAAACGAAGACCCATTCTTCAATTTTGCTATAATATTGTTTTTGCATTGTTTTCTAGCCGTAACATTTGGGCAGGTTTTGTGAAACGGACAGTAGTTCATTGTTCGCCCAGTGACATGGTCTTCTCTAAACTTACAAATGATTCATCAATCTCTTCATATATCTCTTCGTCTCCCCTCGCATGTTTCTCTTCATGTTTCGGGCACACGCACGTCCATCCACAAGGGCAAATGCGAGGAAACGCAGATTTGACTTCCTTTGATGATTGGTGCCTGAAAAACAGTGTGTGGTTACTGATATTGGTATACAATATCCACCGCTCAGTCTGTGTAACAACCACTATTTCCTATCCCGAATGGTTAATAATGAAATTGCATTTACAGTAGAATCCCTCTAAACCGGACACCCATGCGGCTCCATTGTGTCGAAGTTAGATGGGTTTCACTGTCATTTCATTCACTGTCATTTATTTCATTGTCATGTCATTTCATGGTTGAACATGACAAAAACTGTTCATGGAGTGCTTCATTACAGTGGAACCTCTCTAAACCGGACACCCTGGGAAGTCCCCAGGGTGTCCGGTTTAGAGAGGTTCCACTGTATATATAACCTCCCTATAGCAACCACATAGCCTACTTACTTATTGGAAGTTCGTTTAACGCGCAGTACGATCAACGCCACAACGACGATCAACAACACGAGCAGACCCGCGCTGACGGTAGACGCTATGATTACCGTGCTGTCGGCTGCCGAGGACGTCACGTGACGATCGGTCTGGTTCCCGGTATTTCCGGACGGCGTTGGGAGCCAGTCGCCAGTGGTGGAGTTATGTGTAGTGGCGGGTGTAGTTACGGTCGTATCTGCAGAAAAACGCGCACAAACACAGCGAAGATTTGTTGAGGGTTCGTAACTAATGATAGGAGACTGTCAGCGACGGCAGAATAGCCAACCTAGATATATGTATATAGCGAATATTTGTTGAACGTTCCCGAACGAAACAAACGAAATTGAATGGATAACGCATTGAAAACGATTGTTTTCCACAATGATATGCACACATACGATTATAATATAGTGTTAATTGTATTGTAATTTTGAAAATTTGCGGTGTATATCAGAAAATGATAGGTCGGAAAATCTGTTTAATGGCGACTCGCTAATGCACTCCTTTACTACTGGCGTAGGAATGCATATTGAAATAATTTGCGACCGTTCATCAACAATGATATACCTGTAATGTATGACCATCAGCCAATCAGATTGCGTGTTATTTATAGAGTGTATTAGAATTTGCGTTTAACTACCCGGCAATTACCTCATTGCGTAATATTATGAGAGTATGCCATTTAATAAAATGACATTGCCACACATTATTGTTGTGTTTATATGCTGGTATCCGCAAATGAACTGACCCATGTCGGTTGTAATCCTAATAGCTACAAAGGACCAATAGCTAAACAATCGGAACCCACGTTGATCCACCTTGTAATTGCAACATTTTTCATGTAAATGTTGCACTACCTGCGTTGATCACACCTGGACAACCGAGAAGTTGGAGTCGGTGGTGAATAGTATTTATAAAGGAGGATGGGATTCAAATACTACTATAAACTGTTTGGCACAGACATTATTTTCCATATATTTTGTTTATTCAAATAAATCTGGCATCAATACTAGCACTGGCTGTCATTGAAGATTTACTCCTTACAGTTAAATTATCTTATATATTCCTTGACTGGTTCTTATGGCAGATTCAAAAGACATGCGCATGTTTTTCTATCTCGTTCCAACGTCATAGCATCTCGTTCCCATGAGATAGGATCTCGTTCTCACGAGTTACCCATCTCGTTCCCACTAGGTATCGTCTCGTTCCCACGACAAAGTCAGCCAATCAAAGGGTGGCATCATTGTCATGCATGGTTGTGAATAACAATCTGCTATTCTATTGGCTGAATATGTCGTTCGCACGATATAGCTAACTCTTGTGAACGAGATGCTATCTCGTGGGAACGAGATCGAATAAAATGAACACATGTCCTTTGAACCCGTCAGCCCGCTAGCGGTTTATGCAAACAGTACAGATCCAGATCTGCACTTTTTGAAGTAATTTTCCTATTTTTGAGAACAAAAACATCTCCTTTTCATAAATGAACCAGCCTGAAAATCATTTTGTGACGGTTGGATTGGTTGCAAAATGAACATATCAAAATCCATTCCAGGGGTGAATGAGTTAAGCTGCCGTACGTTTCTACATATTACACACTGTATTACCTGGAATAGTTGACTGCGCTGGTGTGGACGTGGACGACGTGGTGCTGGTGGTAGTGGTGGTTGTAGTTGTTGGTGGTGGAGGTGTTGTCGTTGTTGTCGTCGTTGTTGTTGTTGTGGTGGTGGTGGTGGTGGTAGTTGGTGTGGTTGTAGTGGTCGTCGACTTGGTGGTAGCTGTGATAGAAGAGGTGGCTACAATGTTCTTAATTATGTGGCTGTGACTGGATAAATGGGGATTATGGGATTTGTGACCTGTCCAGCTCCTGATCAGCACACTCCGCTGAGGAGTTAACAGTTCAGTTAGGCTAACAGTCCGTTAAAGGTACATGCCCACTCAGTAGGCACAAGCTTTTCTTTATATCGCAGACATCATCTAAGACATTTTCTGGCAAAATAAAAATTAATTCACCATTACCCCACATAATGATTGACATTATTATACATTTTATATCAGTAGTAAATGTCCACACTGATATCAGGGGCGATAACCGTGTTTCCTTAAAATGCTACATTAATATTTATTCTCTGAATTTATTTTTCGATGTGCGATACTCATACTTTATAATCTGTCGATTATATTATTTGTTCAGGAGACGCATTTAATTAGTATAAATAATTAAAAAATATCATGCCTTATTTGCATATGAAAATAGCCTGATACCACCGCGGGTCACTATCTACGGGGCGCCAAGTGGGACATGGCTCAATTTTGTCAACAAAATTCATTTTTGTGCCACAAAATTCAATTCTGTGTCACAAAATTCACTTTTGTGTCACAGAATTCAATTCTGTGTCACAAAATTCAATTCTGTGTCACAAAATTCAATTCTGTGCACATTCATTCTTGTGCACAAAATTCAATTCTGTGTCACAAAATTCAATTCTGTCAATTCTGCACACGCATGTAAGAAGGACTACCATTGGTCAGAAACTGCACTGGAGAAATGGGCCACGGTCGCCGATCTACACATTCAATGTCGATGATTTATTTCTCATTCTGCCGATGATTCATTTCTCATTCTGCCATTTTGCTTCAACTATCTCCAAACAGTCAAACGTTGACAAACCCATTCGTATTTAAACTCATTTGCGTTATAATTGTACACATAATTCATGTACATGTAGATCTCCCGCGAGTACTGACGTCATTTAGTGTGTATCGCAAGGTACATTTGCCCCAGTTAAATCAATAATACACGCGCTGTGGCCTGTGTTCTGACTGCTGTCTGTGTTTATAAACAGAATGTGTGTATTGGGCCATTTGAGGAAACCATTTGTAGTATTTGTGTAGATACCATGGATACATGTACTAAGATGGTGTATACTGTAAATAATGCATGTAGACACATAGTTGCGAACACGTAACTTCGCAACTAGTAGACACAGATCCAATACCATTTGTTTCACAAGGTTAGATCTGCTGTTAGAATACGACGTCATCTAATGTCATTTTCGAGCATAAAACGTTACCTGATAAATAGAATACCAGGCTAGTGTATTTTAATATCAAGTTTATCAGGCTCGGCTCGGAAACGGTAGGAATTCTTCGGCAAGCCTCGGAATTCCTACGCGTTTCCTAGCCTTGCCTGATAAACTTGATATCAAAATACACTAGCCTGGTATTCTCTATATATGGGCATGCTCTCAGGTCTAGCTATGTCCCGGCTACTTTATGTTTGACCCTGTTTACATAATTGAGGGAAAATTCTGAATATTTTTCTTATTTCTCCTTCAAAGTATATATGCTTATATGGTGTGACCACTCATTTGTAATCATAATATAACCAAAATAACTGTCCATAAAGAAGTATAATATTGATATATTGGGTTATATTGTCGCATTGAAATATTTAAACCTGCAAGTGTACTCCACCATCTAGTAAAATGGACTAAGACCGATCTCAACCAATCAACGTAGAGATGACATACGCAACTAATTTTTGTGGACAAAAATGAATTCTGTCTTCACAAAATTGAATTTTGTGACACAGAATTCAATTTTGTGACACAGAATTGAATTTTGTGACACAGAATTGACAGAATTGAATTTTGTGACACAGAATTGAATTTTGTGACACAGAATTGAATTTTGTGATTTTTAGTGTTACAAAACTCAATTTTGTACACATAATTAACCTGTCCTGCATGGCGCCCCGTACTATCAGTAAAATAAATATTACTAAATGATTATATCTGTATAGCTACGGGGCGCCATGCAGGACAGGTTAATTATGTGTACAAAATTGAGTTTTGTAACACTAAAAATCACAAAATTCAATTCTGTGTCACAAAATTCAATTCGTGTCACAAAATTCAATTCTGTCAATTCTGTGTCACAAAATTCAATTATGTGTCACAAAATTCAATTCTGCATACGTTTCGTATACAAAATTCATTTTTGTTATAAAGGATTCAATTTTGTAAGACAGAATTGAGTTTTGTGAAGAAAATTCAGTTTTGTGGGACAGAATTCATTTTTGTCCACAAAAAATAGTTTGCGTAGGATAGTCTATGTCATCTCTACGTTGAGATCGGTCTTAGTCCATTTTACTAGATGGTGGAGTACACTTGCAGGTTTAAATATTTCAATGCGAAAATATAACCCAATATATCAATATTATACTTCTTTATGCACAGTTATTTTGGTTATATTATGATTACAAATGAGTGGTCACACCATATAAGCATATATACTTTGAAGGAGAAATAAGAAAAAATATTCAGAATTTTCCCTCAATTATGTAAACAGGGTCAAACATAAAGTAGCCGGGCCGGGACATAGCTAGACCTGAGAGCATGTCCATATATAGAGAATACCAGGCTAGTGTATTTTGATATCAAGTTTAACAGGCAAGGCTAGGAAACGCGTAGGAATTCCGAGGCTTGCCGAGGAATTCCTACCGTTTCCGAGCCGAGCCTGATAAACTTGATATTAAAACACACTAACCTGGTATTCTATTTATCAGGTAACGTTTTATGCTCGAAAATGACATTAGATGACGTCGTATTCTAACAGTAGATCTAACCTTGTGAAACAAATGGTATTGTATCTGTGTCTACTAGTTGCGAAGTTACGTGTTCGCAACTATGTGTCTACATGCATTATTTACAGTATACACCATCTTAGTATCCATGGTATAAATGACAGACGATAATAGGTTGCTGGAGGTCAATCGATGAGTCCAAATATAGGTAGACCAGGTGTATTATCATATCATAGCCTCGTTTTCGTGTATACTAACTACACGATAAAGTGCACGTGCATGCATGTCAATATAATAGTCTTGGTGCGCAAAATAGACATGTAGTGTGGCTCAGTGGTATCGAAGCGGGAGAATATCCATACGTTAGCGGAACTTGTGTTCATTTTATCTGGTCGAGAGTTCGAACCTCACGCTTTACTTTTGTCGATATCATTCTGTGTTTTTTTATGACTGCTTGCTGGAGAAGGAATAAGTGAAACGTGAAACGGTGAGGGCTATCACTATTGCTGTTTGACCTCAATATGACATGATCTGCGAGAACATACTCCAAGATTCTTCATGTACACACATATGTGCATTTAATTATTACTTTTATTCAAAGTGATAGAATAAATTTCTACATGTAATCTATCTCATGCTTAGTTAATGTAATTTGTAAGAGCAACACACATACAAAATAAATATATAATAAAATATAAACAAATAAAAATATATGTGTATACATGTATGAAAAACTAAGATTCGAACTCACTACCTACGGCATTGATATCTTCACTGTAACCCCTCGACTACATAACACTTGATGACAAATCTCAAAAATCAATATTGAAAAGGAATATTGCCACGGGTATATTTACCTGTCTCACCTATTCTGTGTTTTGTTTATGATCGGTTTGTATGTAAACAAGTAACAAGTTATCGTCTGCGGACTATATCTATAAGTATACCAGCCTGACATGGCGTTGTTTACATGCTTTGTTTATATAAACATTGGTGTATAAATAAACATGGAATTCCTGTACGAATTTTCCTGTTTATTATGGCGCGTCGCTATAGTCATGATCGATATATTGCGATTGACAAAACAATTGCTCATACTGGAGCAGTGGGTAAACTGGCGGCCAACGGTGGCACTTGATTTTAATTTTGCACTGCATGCGTTCGATCCTCACTTTGGCCATTATATATATATATATTTGTTTAAATATTGTTTTTGTGTTTTCTTTTTAATGCATCTTTATTACATGTAACAACAATTGACATGGTAATTATTAACCACATTCATCCACGTTTCTTTCTTTATTTGTTTATTATATGAAGTGAGAGGTTTATTTTTCGACATGGTGTTCTCCGTAACATATTTGCATTAATTTTGTAGTGAGTCGAGGTGGACTTTCACAATAACACACGAATGTGCAGAATGCATTTCACAATGATTAGGTTCAAAGTGAAGTGTTTTATAATGTTGTGTAAAAGTAAATGCACGACTGTTTCGGGATGTGTGCATTACCTCTGGCGCCAAAATAGTAAAAGCGAGAGAAAAAATGTATGCCTTTGGCAGGATTCGAACTCACGACCGTCCAATCACCAAACAGCCGATCTACCCACTAGAGCACTAAACGATGTTACTATTACATTGTATTAGCAATTCTATCGAATGTTCATGCGTTTGCTCTGGTATACAAGTACCATGTCTACAACATATGACGTAAACTATTTAAAAATAGACGTGTTTACAATAATATTTACAATAATAACGCGCCAGCTCAAAGCGGTACACCTCTACACAAATACTAGAGGTGTACCGCTTTGAGCTGGCGCGTTATTATTGTAAATATTATTGTAAATACGTGCTATTTTTAAATAGTTTACGTCATATGTTGAGACATGGTATTTGTATACCAGCGCAAACGCATTAACATTCGATAGAATTGCTAATAATAGTAACATCATTTAGTGCTCTAGTGGGTAGATCTGCTGTTTGGTGATCAGACGGTCGTGAGTTCGAATCCTGCCAAAGGCATACATTTTTCTCTCGCTTTTACTATTTTGGCGCCAGAGGTAACGCACACATACCGAAACAGTCGTGCATTTACTTTTACACAACATTATAAAACACTTCACTTTGAACCTAATCATTCTGAAATGCATTCTGCACATTCGTGTGTTATTGTGAAAGTCCACCTCGACTCACTACAAATGTAAATATGTTACGGAGAACACCATTTCGAAAAATAAACGTCTCACTTCAGATAATAAATAAATAAATAAATAAATAAACGTGGATGCATGTGGTTCATAATTACCATGGCAATTGTTGTTACATGTAATAAAGATGCATTAAAAAGAAAAAGAAAACACAAAACCAATATTTAAAAAAAAAATATATATATATAATGGCCAAAGTGAGGATCGAACGCATGCAGTGCAAAATTAAAAACAAGTGCCACCGTTGACCGCCAGCTTACCCACTGCTCCAGTATGAGAAACTGTTTTGTCAATCGCAATATATCGATCATGACTATAGCGACGCGCCATAATAAACAGGGAAATACCTACAGGAATTCCATGTTTATTTATACACCAATGTTTATATAAACAAAGCATGTAAACAACGCCATGTCAGGCTGGTTTACTTATACCAATGGTTTCCTCAAATGGCCCAATACACAAATTATGTTTACAAACACAGATAGCAGTCATAACACAGGCCACAGCGCGTGTATTATTGATTTAACTGGGGCAGATGTACCTTGCGATACACAATAAATGACGTCAGTACTCGCGGGAGATCTACATGTACATGAATTATGTGTACAATTATAACGCAAATGAGTTTAAATACGAATGGGTTTGTCAACGTTTGACTGTTTGGAGATAGTTGAAGCAAAATGGCAGAATGAGAAATGAATCATCGGCAGAATGAGAAATGAATCATCGACATTGAATGTGTAGATCGGCGACCGTGACCCATTTCTTCAGTGCAGTTTCTGACCAATGGTAGTCCTTCTTACATGCGTGTGCAGAATTGAATTTTGTGACACATAATTGAATTTTGTTACACAGAATTGACAGAATTGAATTTTGTGACACAGAATTGAATTTTGTTACACAGAATTGAATTGTGTGACACAGAATTGAATGTTGTTACACAAAAGTGAATTTTGTGGCACAAAAGTGAATTTTGTGACACAGAATTGAGACACAGAATTGAATTTTGTGACACAGAATTGAGTTTTGTGGCACAAAAGTGAGTTTTGTGACACAGAATTGAATTTTGTGGCACAAAAATGAATTTTGTTGACAAAATTGAGCCATGTCCCACTTGGCGCCCCGTAATAGCAGGCACTCGTCATTTTTAGAACTGGTGGAATAGTAACACAATTATACACTTATTTAATTTATATAAAGAACATGTTGTGCCTACTGAGTGGGCATGTACCGGGCCCTGATAACATATGTATAGCTGGTCAGACTGTGAGGTGCACAGACTGATCTGAATCTACACTGGCCGCAACATTCATAAGCTCCATCCAGTCGCAGCCGCATATGTGGTTGTGACTGGATAAATGGTGATTATGATACTTGCGACCAGTGTTGACTCAGACCAACCTGCGCATGCGCGCAGTCTGGTCTGGGTACGCCACTGTTCGTCACCAGTAGCCTATTTCACCAACATTGCAAAGTATACTTATCTAGCAAAGTATACTTTGAGGGAGAAATTTTCAATTTCAGCGGATAAAATTATTAATTTTTATTATACTGAAGTTATTACATTATCACAGCCATGTTGGCTGTGATAATGTAATAAAAGATTCAGTATAATACTTATGCATACGGCTTAATCATCAATTATATGCAGTGGTTAGTTCTATATGAAATAACGCATTTTGGTGAAAATAAATGAATATCCCTAAAAGTATACTTTCGTAGATTAATATACTTTGCAATTTTGATGAAATCGGCTACAGGCCATTGTAACAATCGGTAACTGTACGAACTACCGCATACTCTAATTTTGCCAATCCTTGTCAAGTTATCAACATACTAGAGGATTCATTCTGTTTCACGGAGCCTTTGTTCCGGCTTTCGTCCATCGTTCCGGATTTACAGGATCCCTGTTTTAAGCTTTATATAAAACAATGGCGACCACAGCGGATTTTACGGAATGGATCGAGGGTTCCTGAGTGTTGAGGACTGTGCTTGAAATCGGGCAGCTTGATTGACTGTGTCAGCGGAGGCTCAGACAATCTTATTGCTAAATTGGGAGTTTACATTGCCAATCGATGTTCAGAAACGTTGATAATCTTGACAATATTAACGCAGGCGGTTGTGTATAGTCACTTACGTTCCGGTGGTAAGTCCGCGCAGTTTTTATACCACACCTCGGACAGCTGATAGGTCGTCGTGGTAAACTGCGACTCTAGAGTTCGTCTGTGGGCCGAGTTACACACGGCCAGGCGAACCGGCACGCAGTCAACCTCGATATCCACCTCGACCTTGACATTCTCACACGCCCGGTAGATGTTCGGCTGTATCTTCGCCTGGATACGAATGGCTTTCAATGTCGTTTCCATGGTATAGAAGCATTGTTTGGTGTTCTCGCAGCACTGCAGTAGCGATCCCCGAAAATCTGAATTTACAGTCCGGATTTGTTACACAAACTATCGTTTGCATATCGTTTTGGTTTCATTTTATTTTCATAATTAGAAAACAATTTAAACTAACGAAAACATCGATTTCTAGTAAAAAAATAAAACAACAATCAAAGTACTGAAAGTACTGAAATATGTTATCTCCACAAAAACTGATCACTTGCGGAACTAGAGACTGAAAGCTGCATATTTTCTCAAATGATCATCCAGAGGCAAATGTACTGTGCTGGTGCAAACCCATTCCCATCCACACGTTTTCTCTAGAATAAATTACTGTTTGTAACTCCCAGAAAAATTATACGAAATTGGCGGCTAACTGGTCACTGCTACCTAACTGAGAACTAAAGATAATAACTGTTGTATTCATATGCACGAAATGTATTGATTCGTATTTTCCAAAATTTAACTGATAAACTGAGCCCAAAACTGTGAAAACTATAGAGAATAGTATATGTAGAGTTTTAGATACCATGCAAGCAAGACAGACCAAAACGCCATAGGATAAGTTGGCACAGGGCACTATTTTCTTGGTCGTACTCGTCGTTTAGGCGTAGCACGACACTATGGCTGCCCCCATAGTAATTTGCGTGACATAATATGCTATCTCAAAAGAGATAACATATAAAAAGGATGTCAAATATATGCGTTGCAAGAAACGACAGGATTTCAAATAATTGAAAGTCGGTATTTAAACGAAAACTTGATATCGTTTTCAGTACAAAAAGAAAATACAAACGATAATCGTTGTATGCATATCGTTGTGCAAAACGAGTCGTTTCACTGTCTTTTCATTCGTTTTCGTTTTGTTTCGTTTGGGAACTTTCTACAAATCTTCGGTGTAGTAATAATTGATTTTATCCCGTCAACAAAGTGCGTATGTGCCGTGGAACATTGTTGATATCCTGTCAATACGACCTAATCACTGGGTATGAATATGTGCGGTTGTCATACTAGTCGATTCTCCGATTTTGAGAATGCGGCTGGGGTTAATTTTTTGGCATTTTAAAGATATTTGTAGGTGTTGACGGGATAAATAGAATAGCAGGTTAATGCCGTGAATGGGAAAAATATCTGGCGCGGCACGGAAACGGGATGGACTCGGCAGAGCCTCGCCCATCCCGTTTCCTGAGCCTTGCCAGATATTGTTCCCATTCACGGCACTAACCTACTATTCTCTATGTAAAAATGGAGGATGGTGACCAGTATAACGATTATTCTCGAGAATGATAAACTATGAAGTGCATACGGCTACACCTCTGGCCACAGGTGTAAGACAGACCTGTGACATAGAACATGCCCATGGTAAACAATCAAAGTACTGAAAGTACTGCCACCAGAGCCTGAAATAAAATGCCCATAAAATAAGAAAATGCATCTCAATGGACAAGAGGAAAACACTTAGTGTTTGAAATGCCAACAGGATTATATCTCAGAATACTGATACACCGGTTGTGGTGATGTGTAAGGCAAAGTTGAGAAACACAAATATAAAGGGGGAGATAATCTATGACTTGGTGGTCAAATAAAAAGTATAAATTCACATTGCCCATCGGCAGACCACAAGGAAGCCATACAACAAATATCAAGTATCCAGCTATTACGTGACGGACGGACGTCCTTACGTGACATCCCTTAGGTGGTTTTTACTATATAAAAGATCAAAGGAATGACCACCTAAGGAACAATAGGCTTAAGTGGTCAACGGAATAAATCTATTGTATTCTTTTGTCTTAGGCCACGCCTCTAACCACCTAAGACCCTGTATGTGTGCCCGGACGGACGGACGGACGGACGGACACAATAAACACTTATTATGCATACTTTTTGCTTCTAAAAGTGGGTATAAAGAGCATTGTAAAACGGTCATTTTACCATGTTTCATCAAAATCAGTCTAGCAATTATTGAGATGCTGTTTGAAGATGCTGGTTCAAACAGTGATTGAAGAATTGGAGCTAATATAGCCTATGGCTGGCTGTATTAATATTATTATTAATCTATGGTCAAATACTAAACATTAATAGCATCCCTGTGTGTTTGGCCAACATTACTCAGTGAAAATATGAGTCAGTTTAAAGAAAATAAAAAAAATATTGCCCCACCCTAGTAACGAACTCAAGACCCTTAGATTGTAACGGGAAGTCGCCACCGATTTTGCTATAGATGTTGGATTTTCTAATGATGTATTTGTAATATATGTTACAGTAGACCGCCCGGAATCGTATTCAAAAGTTATTTAAAAAAATCTGAAATGTTTCCAGAACTGACTGAAAATATCAGGGAAAAGCCGGCATTCCCGGATACAATACATACTTTTGTGAGACCCGTGCGCTTTATTTCATCAAAATCGGTGGTATGATAAGCTAGTTATTATAAAAATGATACCCGAGGCTCCCGATATTTTCATTCAAGTTGGTCTAATTGTCAATACTATAATTATACATATTAGGAAATCGTAGTAAGAAAAATGGGCGTGGAAATTGACACAACAGGGGGCCGTTTCACTAAACTTCCTACGACTAAAATGTTCGTAAGTGCAAAATTATGATAGTCTGTAAATTTCACATTAACAATGTTTTCTTGTAAACAATTGTTGTATTTACATTTATTGAGCATAGGCTGCATATGCAGCCTATGCTCAATAAATGTAAATCCATCAATTGAAATTTGCAGACGATTCTAAATTTGCGCTTACGAACATTTTAGTCGTAAGAAGTTTAGTGATACGGGCCCCTGATTGGACAATCCAATGACAATCGCATTGCTGTGATTGGTGCCGATTTGTCGTTGTTCCGGTTAACCTGGGTCTATAGAAATAATTCTTAAATGTTCTCGTCTACGTTCAGCGAATATCGCGTACTTCATTCAAATTGTCGCTAATTATTAAATTTAAATATTCATTTCTTAGGAAAAATCGTTCAGTGAGTATATGTTTTGCAAAAAAATATTCATACTTTGGGAGAATTTGGATATGTAACAATACACCACGTTGTGAAGTCTGTTTTGTCTGATTTGGACGCAAAATGCTCTGGCAAAAACTCAACCCACATATTGTCATATTGTAGTGTTGCTGGGATTTAATTAAGTCCATATAAAACCATTATTTATTAATTTAATTAATTCTCAAGCATCAGTATTTATGTCACATGTCCGCCTTGTTTACCTGTGGCCAGAGTGACAGCGGTATGCACTTCTTATGTTCTCATTCTCTACTGTAAGCGTTACCTTATACGTTACCGTAGCCAGGGGGGTCGGAGCGGTCGGACGACCCCCCCCCCCCCCCCCCCCTACGACCCCCCCCCCCCCCACCCCCCCCCCCCCCCCACCCGCCCAGCCTCGAGGTGCACTTTTTTAGCCTCGATGTCCACTTTTTAGACCCCCTAGATACCTCAGGCACCTTGGCCTTCGAAACGACCCCCCCCCCCCCTTCAAACAGGTCTGGCTACGGGCCTGATAACATATAATACCATGCTAGTGTCTTTTGATAGCAAGTTTATCATACTCGGTTCAAAAACTGTAGGAATTATTCGGCGAGCCTCGGAATTCATACGCGTTTCATAACCTAGCATGATACACTTGATATCTGTAGCCTATTTCACCAACATTTCTAGGGAGAAATTTTCAATTTAAGGATGCATTTATTAATATTTTATACTGAATTTATTACATTATAATTCCAGCACAAAAATATTTACACAATTCCCTAACATTTGATTGGCCCGTAGCAAGTCTCTGTCCAAAATTTATATCCCAGTAAACTCCCAAGCCGAACTACTTTCCGTAACCGTCAGGCGCAGTTAAAATAATTCTTAAGAAAACGGAAAATAAACACATTTTCTTGATGAATTTATTTCAAATGCTGGAATTATAAGGAATGAATGGCCTTTTTGTGGAATTTATCGGGGATATAAACTTGGAAAAGTCGCGGGAATACTGGACGAGGCCTTCCGGCCTTCGTCCAGTATTCCCGCGACTTTTCCAAGTTTATACCCCGATAAATTCCGGCCTCGTCCAGTATTCCCGCGACTTTTCCAAGTTTATATCCCCGATAAATTCCACAAAAAGGCCATTCATTCCTATAATCACAGCCAGTATTGGCTTTGATATTGTAATAAATTCAATATAATAATTCTGCATACTTTTAATCATCAAACATATGCAGGGTTTAGTTCTATTATATATGAAATGATGCATTTCGGGAAAAATAAATGATTACTCCCTCAAAGTATACTTAGCTAGATAAGCATACATTCCAATTTTGGTGAAATAGGCTACAGGTCTGGTTTTCTACATATAGACTTACCTAGCAGTTACCTGCGGTAATGAACTGATCTGAGCACACTGGTTGCTATGGGTACCTGTTATTGAAACTAGACACTAATATCGATTGGTGGTCTCCTGACACTTATCATTAAACAGTAAATGATTGTGGATATGAACCATACAATATCAGACACACATTTGCAACACGACAGAAAATAACATTTCACTTTGCGCAAATGAAGCCGAAAATGTACTAAGCACTTACAAATAGTGTTTTTGAGTTTTTTCCTGGAAGCCTAGTTTGTTTTTGCATTTAGGGCGATGCAATGCGTTGCACACAAATAAGCTATACATGGTTGTAATTGGAGCAAACATTCTTATTCAAATCTCTTCAAAATAATAATGTTACTGCCACCGTATATTAATATGATTGAAATGAAACAAAACAAATTATTGATTGATTAAACAGTTAAACACAACCGATTATTTTACTGATCATCAGTTTTAATGAATTGTACATTTATTTTGTCAAGAATACCTTCAATAATTGCTGGTGTAATTATACTATCTGGGTGAAATTCCTTGCGACTAGTGAATACCCTGATCAGACTGCATTCGCGCAGTCCAATCAGGATCCTAGGTATTCGGTCAACAAAACCATAACAAACATGTAGTTACCCCGAATATTCTGGCTGCCATTCAGGGCGACTTACTGTGTAAGTCGCCCTGCATGGTAGCCAGAAAACAAATGGGGTCAGCTTGCAATGAACAATGTGCATCAGCATCAGATATTTATATGGACCCACCTACCTTTACAAATGTCGGCTATGCTTGCTAGCGCTCCGCTGATTCCGTCCGCCAGTCTACCCATCTCTTCGCCCCCGCCTCCGCCGTCCACCCAGCTGCCCATGGCACTGTTCGCACTCGGTTACGAGTTTGGTGTAGACTGTCAAGAAATAACAAGAATTTTCTGTTTATAACTCATGGCGACGTATGTCCTGTAAGTCGCGCTGCGTTACAGACATAACATTCGTCACAAAATGGAAGATCATAAGCATTACGTCTCACGCACCTATAGCACCACAATTCGCAAGGGCGTCGTTAGTGGAGGTTTGATGGGTTCGTACGAACCTCTTGTTTAGAGTCAGTTGACAGTAAAACGCCACTAAATGCCTATTATTAGAGAAAGTTCACTAAGATGAGCGTGTCAGTCATATTTTTATACTGAGAAAATGGACCTAATGATGTCTGACCAACGTAGTCCCAGATCAGCCTGCGCATCAGCGCAGTCTGATCTGGGACTACGCTGTTCGCCAATCATCCACTGGACTAACATTACCGCCATCAGCAAAATCGATGTCAGATAGATAGGGGCATGTTGATCAGTATTTACACTAATTGTTGCAACTTAAGAAATAATGCTTAGGTACCACCAATGGAGTCGTCGCTATCGGCAACCAGGGGCCCGTTTCACTAAACTTCGTAATTGTTTACAAGAAAACATTGTTAATGTGAGATTTACAGTCTATCATAATTTTGCACTTACGGACATTTTAGTCGTACGAAGTTTAGTGAAACTGGCACCAGGTGACTATGTAGCTCCCGGATACACCACAATGCTAACAATCACTACAGGCCTCGAACCATTCTTAATTTTCCTCTCGTACAGATTGGATACTAACTCGTAATTCCAGCACAAAAATATTTACACAATTCCCTAACATTTGATTGGTCCGTAGCAAGTCTCTGTCCAAAATTTATATCCCAGTAAACTCCATGCCGAACTACTTTCCGTAACCGTGAGGCGCAGTTAAAATAATTCTTAAGAAAACGGAAAATAAACACATTTTCTTGATGAATTTATTTCAAATGCTGGAATGATAAGGAATTAATGGCCTTTTTGTGGAATTTATCGGGGATATAAACTTGGAAAAGTCGCGGGAATACTGGATGAGGCCTTAAAAAAATACAATTTTCGAAAATAGTAATTTTTTATCGCTTCGTCCAGTATTCCCGCGACTTTTCCAAGTTTATACCCCGATCAATTCCACAAAAATGCCATTCACTCCTATAGTATATTCCTATATATTTAATGCTTATGTTACTCTTTCACTTCAAATTACCACTCGTGCATATTTAAAATTCACTCGCCAATACGAGCGGACGAGTGGATTTGTCGAGGCCTGCTACAGTGGAAAGTCTCTAAACTGGACACCAATAAAACATCTGTGATAATATGTTGATCGGTTTCTTGGTCATTTATCTCGGGTGGCAATGTACATGTATGTTCATGATCGCATAGCATACACACATGTCTGATATATGATATATGCCTGATTTACAGCGAAACCTCTCTAAACCGGACACCCTGGGAACCTCCTCCCAGTGTGTCCGTTTTAGAGAGGTTTCACTGTATCTACATTAATTTTTGGAAATGTACTGCTTACTGAATAACACACAGGTGCCACCAGTGGCATCGTCGCTATGGGTAATCAGGGGCCCGTTCCACTAAACTTCGTACGACTAAAATGTTCGTAAGTGCAAATTTAGGATCGTCTGGAAATTTAAATTAATGGATTTACATGTATTGAGCATATGCTGAATATGCAGCCTATGCTCAATAATTGTAAATCTATTAATTATTTACAAGAAAGCATTGCTAATGTGAAATCTATAGACTATCATAATTTTGGACTTACGAACATTTTCGTCGTACGAAGTTTAGTGAAACGGCCCCCAGGTGCCGTTGTATCTCCCGGATACATCACTTCACGAGCGAAACATATCCATTAGATCAGTGACGTATGGTGGAATATTTCTTCCATCTATTATACTACCTTATATTACTAGACCATCGATATGGGGCCCAGATCATCATATGATTCAAACGCAATTGCTTCCTAAATGTGATGGAACGTATGCATGGTGAACATGCATTGCCTCGCAACTGTATCTTAAACGGCACTTGGAGTGGCCAACTCAGCCAACTGTGTGTGTTAATAATGTATAGGAGTTCGTTGTCATGGCCTTTCTATATTATATATGATTAGCTACATTAGCTACGTATGTACTACTCTGCATTTTCCGTTCTTTTTCGAACGGCATAAGAAGTTAAACTGACTGCAATGAATACACAAACATGCCGAGTTGCCTCATGTAGCCGATTTCATCAAAATTGCAAAGCATACTTTCCTAGCAAAGTATACTTTGAGGGAGCAATCATTGATTTTTCCGAAATGCATTATTTCATGCAGAACTAACGATTGCATATATTTGGTGATTAAAACTATGCAGAATTATTATACTGAATAGATTACATTATCACAGCCAAAATTGGCTGTGATAATGTAATAAATTCAGTATAATTCGTCGTTCCGTCGCCACGAAGTTTATCGCTCCTTCGCGGCGACGGAGCGATAATTATCGCTCCTTCGCGGCGAAGGAGCGACGAGACGAAGTTTAGTATCCTTAAACTTCGCTTCGTCGCTTCGTCGCTTCGTCGCTTCGTCGCCCCGTCGCTCCGTCGCTTCGTCGCTCCGTCGCTTCGTCGCCACGACGGAGCGATAATTATCGCTTCTTCGCGGCGACGGAGCGATAAACTTCGTGGCGACGGAGCGATAAACTTCGTGGCGACGGAGCGACGGAGCGAAGTTTAAGGATACTAAACTTCGTCTCGTCGCTCCTTCGCCGCGAAGGAGCGATAATTATCGCTCCGTCGCCGCGAAGGAGCGATAATTATCGCTCCGTCGCTTCGTCGCCACGAAGTTTATCGCTCCGTCGCGGCGAAGGAGCGACGAGGCGAAGTTTAGTGTCCTTAAACTTCGCTCCGTCGCTCCGTCGCCACGAAGTTTATCGCTCCGTCGCCACGAAGTTTATCGCTCCGTCGCCGCGAAGAAGCGATAATTATCGCTCCGTCGTGGCGACGGAGCGACGGGGCGACGAAGCGACGGAGCGACGGGGCGACGGGGCGACGAAGCGACGAAGCGACGAAGCGAAGTTTAAGGACACTAAACTTCGTCTCGTCGCTCCTTCGCCGCGAAGGAGCGATAATTATCGCTCCGTCGCCGCGAAGGAGCGATAAACTTCGTGGCGACGGAGCGACGGAGCGACGAGGCGAAATGTCCCTAATCAGCCACCATACATTTAGGCAGCAATTATGTTTAAATCATGTGATTGTCATGTGTCCCACGGGCCTTTACTTTAAGGCGACTTAGCTATTACGTTATGTGGATGGCAGAAAGATGCCTCCATGGTGCCGTATATAGAATAGATCATTGGATTGATGTACAGTCAGGTTCCAAATTAAAGTTCACAATATTTTTTCCCACTGATTTGTTTGTTTAAGTAAGTCAGTTTCTGTAAATGTAGCATACGTGTAGTGACATATTCACACGTGTGATATTATATACCCCAACTCTATCAAAAACATGGGTAGAAATGCATTCACTTAACTTACTTGCTTAATTGTATCCATATTGTCAGTGTGAACTTTAATTTGGTCCCTGACTGTATATCTTCTGATCAGGATCCGCTTATCGTTCGTTAGTCCCTCAGTTGGCATCGAAATTAAATCCAATTATGAATTATTAACATGAAATATAACGTGACAATCCCTCTATTCACCTGATATACACTTTATAATGTCCCCATTACATATTGCTAACAGTATGGCTATATACCCAAGCACGTATCACATTATTCTGTCTGCCCAATATGGCTGCGCAATTTGATAATGACAATACTTCGCGGTTTCCATGGAAACAAATGTGTTTGTGATTGAAGTAAGGAATATATTTACAATCAGTTAGACCCAGATCAGACTGCGCATTTGCGCAGTCTGATCTGGGTCTGCACTATTCGGCATCCAGGCACTGAAACAGCCATCTTCAGTCTGCGGGGAGCCTGAGCGCGATATGAGATCACAAGCTGGACGGGGTAAACAGTAAACATGCAATACACCGTAATTTCTCCAGTCAATACCGCATGTGAATAACACGTGGCTTGGATGGTAAAATGGTTAAAACAATCCTTATTATGTTATAATCAAAGTACTGAAAGTACTGAACATAGGGTACTACAAAATTAAACTAGATTGATTGATTGATTGTTGGTGTTGCAGTTTCATTAACCCTTAAAGGTACATACCCACTTAATAGGTACAACATGTCTTTACATCAGAGACATCATCTGAGACATTTCCTGGCAAAATAAACATTCATGCGCCATTATCCCACGTACTGATTGGCATTATTATACATTTATATCAGACGTAAATTTACACACTGATATCAGGGGCGATAACCGTGTTTGCTTAAAATGTTAACGGACATTACTATTTAATCTCTGTATTTATTTTATGATGTGCAATGATCATACTTTAAATTCTGTCGAAAATATTATTTTTTCAGGTGACGCATTTCTTTAGTATAAATAATTAAAAAATATCATGCCTCATTTGCATATAAAAATAGCCTGATACCATCGCGCGTCACTATCAGTAAAATAAATATTACTAAATGATTATATTTGTATAGCGGGCAATTGTAACGTTTAGAACTAGTGGAATAGTGACACAGTTATACACTTATTTAATTCCTATAAATTACATTTTGTGCTTACTGAGTGGGTATGTACCTTTAAAGCGCTGGAAACGACAATTGTCGTCTGCTGTTTTAAATATTTTTATATTTTCTCCTCAAAAACATACTGAGACGATTCTACTGCGCTGCCAAAACAGGTGTTTAAAGAGATTAAAATATACAAAATGAGCAGACGGCAATTTTCTTTGTCAGCGTTTTAATGGTTAAGGGGTAAACTATTGATACAGGCCCGTAGCCAGACCTGTTTGAAGGGGGGTCGTTTGGAAGGCCCAAGGGGCCTGATGTATCTAGGGCAGCATGCCCCCCGGGAAAATTTGAAATATAGGTGGTCTGAAACGCAATTTCCTGCATTCTCCGCAACGGCTGAGCTTCTAACTGTGACCTTCCATACCTCCCCCCCCCCCTGGCTACGGGCCTGTGATATGGCACAAGTACAGTATGCACTGCTACAGTATGTACCAACACATTCAACAACATTACAGATTATGCATAGCAATATCAGAAAGATACGGTAACAAATATACAAGACATCATCAATTCAAGTATAAATACAGATTCCAGATATCTATGATCATTATAGATATATTGAAAACTGATTGAAGAGCAATACTTACAAGAATTCCGCCACGGAAGCGCTGTCGCGCCTGAAAATGCCTTGTCGGTACAAAACAATGTTGTAGCAGGATTTTTGTTAAAGTTTCTGCATTACTTTGACATCGTCATGTTTACTTCTGTTTTGTGAATGAAATAGTTGGCACCGGATCGAGTATATTAAAACATACAAATGACGTCATTGGGGAAACCGCTGACAAAATGTTCAATGTATGTAAGCCCAAACTTGTTAGAATTTGGTTTTGTCGTATTTTCAGTACTTGGGTATTAATCTACGCTGGATGTGTTATACTGTCATTAATTTGTTCCCTAACTGTAATGTATCACTTTAAATACTGACTTATTAACCCCCTTACCTGAACGTAGAATTGACACTCATGTTGGCGTGTATTGGCGACCATAGACAAATGTCAATCAGGCCGAATTCGGGAATGTCACTAAAATCCGATGTAAATCCATCGATAGAATGAGGATTAACAGCAGTTAGACACACGCGTGCGAGTTTTGTTTCGCACAGGTGTCGGGTGAGTTTAAAAATAGACTGTCGGAAGGTCAAACTTGATATCGTTTGTGTGTTAAGCGCGTCGCGTGTTTCGGAGAATATTCGGAGGGGAGTTAACTCTGCCGAAAAATATAGCTTGTTACTAAATTTAGCGATGACCGCACGATTTGTGCCGCAAATGGGGGCAAATCACAACTTGAAAGTGCAACAAAATAATCCGATGTATTTTTGTACGTAGAACATCCGTTGTTGATATTGTTCAGTGCAAGTAGTTTTTCATAATATTATTTTAAATTAGCGGTTGCGTTTGACAGTTAAACGTTGAGTAACACAATGCATTTTGTTGTTATGGTTACTCCAAGATATCACTACGGACTATCCCATCGAGGTAGGTCTGGTGCGTGGCTAACTGTCCGAGGCGATTCCAATACATAGGCTACCCTATGTGAAAACTAACAGAAGTGAGGGAAAAAAAATTATCCCGTCAACACAGTGCGTATGTGCCGTGAAACACGGTGCCGTGAAACATTTTTGATATCCAGTCAATACAATTTTTGCATTTTACAGCCATTTGTAGGTGTTGACGGGATAAATAGAATAGTAGGTTAGTGCCGTGAATGGGAAAACATATCTGGCGCGGCACGGAAACGGGATGTGCTCGGCAGAGCCTCGCCCATCCCGTTTCCTGAGCCTTGCCAGATATTTTTCCCATTCACGGCACTAACCTACTATTCTCTATATCGTGAAAAAGCACATCGAGATCACAACATGCAGTACTATGTCTACAGTTTCCTTGATTGTATTTGCCTGTTACCTGTGGATCCAGCTCAAATATGTGGCTGTGACTGTAGAAATTGGGCTTATTGGATTTGTAACCTAGGGGCGGATCTGGAGGGGGGCTACACAGTTAACCACCAGTTGGAGTCTGAATTTAAATGCCGTAAAACACAGGAAAGTGCATTTCGAAGAGCTCGCAAATAGGACAACACCCTAGTTGCGAACGGTAACTCTTGCAATCTCCCGTACCGTCCGTAGCAAGCGCGTGATACGGGAGTAGATTGCAAGAGTTACCTTCGCAACTAGACACCCCCCCACCCCCGTTCCCCAAATGCTGGATCCGCCCCTGTAACCAGTGCAGCTCCTGATCAAATAGCGCAATCATGTAGCCTGATAACGATATACATGCATATTTCTTGTTAGAAGGATGACGGATGTTTCATTGAATGAATGGCGAACGATGCATATCCTGATCAGACTGCACAGTCTGACCTAGTTCTACACTGGTCGCAAAAGCCATAAGCCCAATTCCTCCAGTCACAGCCACATATTTCTCTCTTGTCAGATGCTTTATTCCGACGGTTTTGATGTCAAAATGTAGTTATTCGTATTCTCTGCCTATTGCGTCAACGTTTGACTGCATATGCATATATGTATACGGTGTAACCACACATTGGAACCGTCTCGGCGAAATGTGAAATATTTATAATATGTTTGCCGAGAAAACAATATGACGGATATGCCATAATGGAGATGGTGCATACGCCGTGCGAAATGTAAATATGTGCATAAGCAAAGAAATGGATGCCGCTACCATTGCTAAAAATGCCTTTAGACTTTTGACATTTATGTAACAAATGTTCAGATGTCAAATTGCAAAGCTTTACTAAACTAAATCAAGTAGGTATATACGTAGTAAAAAGATTGGCTTTCCTGAAAATGTCTTCCTTTAGCTATTTAATGGTATGAATGTTACCGTTTTTTAATACGCTCATAATCAAATTACTGAAAGTACTGAAATATATTATCTCCACAAAAACTGATCACTTGCGGAACTAGAGACTGAAAGTTGAATATTTTCTCAATCATCATCCAGAGGCAAATGTACTGTGATGGTGAAAACCCATTCCCATACATACGTTTTCTCTAGAATAAATTCACTGTTTGAAACTAACTATTCACTACTACCTAACTATGATAACTAAAGATAATAGCTGATGTATTCATACGCACGAAATGTCTTTTTATTCGTATTTTGCAGAATTTAACTGATAAACTGAGCACAAAACTGTGAAAACAATAGAGAATAGTATATATAGAGTTTTAGATACAAAACAAGACAGACCAAAACGCCATAGGGTAAGTTGGCACAGGGCACTATTTTCTTGGTCGTACTCGCCATTTAGGCATAACACGATCAATGACTGCCCCCACAGAAATTTGCGTGACACAATATGCTATCTCCAGGGAGATAACATATACAAATAGGTGACGTCTCGAAGTAAACTATATATACACAACCGCCTTGTGTTAATCCATGCCAAGATGTCAACAATCTCAACTCGCCATTAAGCAGTTTGATTGGATGAGCCTGAGCTGTTGCTCAACCAATCAAGCTACTTGAATTCAAGCACAATATTCAAGTATTTTGAAATAAAAAATAACAAACAAGATTAGCGCAGGTGGAAGTTTAGTACACATGATATGTCAGTTGTGTAACATTTATTTTCCAATCGGTATACATTGCCATATGATGTTGTACCTTCAGATATCTGCGTAATTTCATGAAGTACGTTTACAAAATTTACAATATTTTTCGTAAATGGCGTCAAAAGCTGACACAATTTTCAGAGTACATGCGATATTATATTCCGCATACACTCTGAAAATGTTTTCAACTTTTGACTTTATTTATGAAAATATTATATGAATTATATTCACTCTGAAAAAATTGGTCTACTTTTGACTTTATGTATGAAAAATATTGTAAAATTGTAAACGTATTTCACGAAATTACGCAGATATCCGAAGGTGCAAAATCACATGGCGTGTCTCAGCTATGTTGTTTATATGCACATGTATTCATGATTAATGGTCTGGCTTATGTGAAACGGATGGAGACGAAAAAAAGAGCTACTTCATACATTGAACATACTCATGATACTGTGAGAATCCTAAATATTTCCCCATCGAGGAGTGTAGTCTAACTCCTTTTAGATACATTGTGTTGGCATTTAAAGGTACATACCCACTCAGTAGGCGCAAAATGTTCTTTATAGGAATTAAATACGTATATAATTGTGTCGCTATTCCACCAGTTCTAAAGATTACGAGTGCCCGCTATACATAATTGGGCCGCGCCATACCAAAACCGGGCTTAATGACAACGTCATGAAAGCGGTAAACGACGTCGGAAAAAAGACGTTTCAAATTGTCTAGCGTCGCCGTAAAAGTTCACAGTTTTCCCTCCCATTTACGTTTACTGGTGTCAGTTAACATTAAGTGTAAACAGAAAACGGAAAATGAAACTTACTGAAACTTTAACTAATATGAGACGCGATACCTTGTACCTCGGTACACATATTATGACGTCATGACTTGACGTCACGTACTTGTGACGTCATTTAACGTGAATACATGTTTGACGTTATGGCCATGGTGTCGTGACAAAATATTATAGCAAGGATACTTGCACGAGTTGCTCGCAGCACCAATGACTTAGAAATGCTTCAGGCGCTGTACATTGTCGCCTACAATGTAACTGTCGTTCTTTGACATTTTTACTCTTTTTCGTCGGTTGTCCTTATGAATTCAAAATGGTGAACGCATAATTTAACTGGCTACATATCAGAGAAGTCTTCGCTTACACTTCACTTTGATTCCTAAATAACCTTAAATATGAACAACCTAGTGTATGCTAACGATATTATCATCTATTATCTTGGTAAATTGAGACTTTTGAACAATTATATCCAGTACTTAGCGAATGATATGCCATTTAATGCCACTCATTTTATCATAAATGGAGGTAGACACGCAGCTATAAAATGACATAAATATCCGGGGTTTGTATTGAATTTAAAATAAATGCATCAACATATTAATTGGAAATGTGATGGTCATAAACTTGCTTTTGTAGTCGAAAGTGCTTTTTTAGTATCAAATCATCAGTTTATCACTTGACAGCATAATAATGTATATCAGGCGATGGTAATGCGATCCTCAAGAAAGACACACTGCGACAATTATAAGGTATCACGCTTCCAAATCTGCCCGGTATCGTGTTTTGTCATAAAGTTAATGTTATAAGCGGCCTACTGCCTACTTTAAAATATGTCGTCGCATACGAAATGTTAAATGATGTCGGTATTATTCCCCAAATTTATTTCAGACAGCAGCAAACAACAGGGAAACGCCTCACTCCGCCTTATTTGAAAATTATTCATACGAAATTACGTTACTTGGGCCGCAATCCAAAACATGACGTTACATTAGCAACTGCAACACGAGCCATAAACATTATGTTCATACTTTGTCTTGGCCTAATGGGAGACACTTGGCCAGGCTACGAGATATCCAAATTTGGTTGACATGCGATAAAAGATGACAAATCTATAGGACTTGTCCGGATCAACACCCCTTGTATACGCCGTTGATAAAAACGTCGTAATTTCGACGTCATTGATCTAAAACGTCATATAAGCTTTTACCACGCGTCATAAAACTACTTCTAAAATGAAACATAATTGGGATACATTGATAATTTTGGCGGCATATGGCTTTTAAAAGATGTACAATTCAGAATACGCGAAAAAGTAAAAACTGAAAATGTTGTCATTAAGCCCGGTTTTCGCACGGCGCGGCTCATATATAAGCATTTAGTAATGTTTATTTTACTGATAGTGACGCGCGGTGGTATCAGACTATTTTCATATGCAAATATGGCATGATATGTTTTAATTATTTATACTAATTAAATGCGTCACCTGAAAAAATAAAATTTTCGACATATTATAAAGTACGATCATTGCACATCAAACATTAAATACTGAGAATAAATAGTAATGTCCGTTAACATTTTAAGGAAACACGGTTATCGCCCCTGATATCAGTGTCGAACTTTACGTCTGATATAAAATGTATAATAATGCCAATCAATAGGTGGGGTAATGGCCGAACTAATGTTTATTTTGCCAGAAAATGCATCAGATGATGTCTCTGATTTAAAGAACATGTTGTGACTACTGAGTGGGCATGTACATAGCTATTCTGCTTTCGACGTCATTTATAGAAAATATCACATTTTCTGTAAATATTTTCATGAAAAATCGCTTAGGTACAAAATCGCGTGCCACATGTTTAATAAAGCTAATATAACCTCCTTAGACTTAAACAATAACCAGATTTTCGTCAGATATTGTTGCATTTAACATATTGTTTATGGTAGTGTATTAATTAGTACGCAAGGGACGTATACTTTTTTTTTTTATTAAATTCTTTCCCACGAAAAAACAATTCGTTCCCACGAATTTCCCCCGAATTAACAATTCATTCCCTCAATTTAACAATTCGTTCCCACGAAATAACAATTCGTTCCCACGGGAACGTATTGTTAATTCGTGGGAACGAATTGTTATATCGAGGGAACGAATTGTTAAATTGAGGGAACGAATTGTCATTTTGTGGGAGCGATCGAATTGTTAAATTGAGGGAACGAATTGTCATTTCATGGGAACGACCGAATTGTTAAATGGTAACGAATTGTTAATTCGAGGGAACGAATTGTTATATCGTGGGAACGAATTTTTAATTAATAAAAGAAAATCAATGGGGGGGGGGGGGGGGCTACGTATATTTGATCGATCCTTAAATTGACTGAGACGATTAACCCTTAGACTGCTGGGGGCCGTTTCACTAAACTTCTTACGACTAAAATGTTCGTAAGCGCAAATTTAGAATCGTCTGCAAATTTCAATTGAGGGATTTACATTTATTGAGCATAGGCTGCATATGCAGCCTATGCTCAATAAATGTAAATACAACAATTGTTTACAAGAAAACATTGTTAATGTGAAATTTACAGACTATCATAATTTTGCACTTACGAACATTTTAGTCGTAGGAAGTTTAGTGAAACGGCCCCCTGGGAACGAACTTTTTCGTCAGTCTGCTGTTGATGGTCATTTTTCTCAATTAAAACATGGTTTGAAACCATAGTTTTGTTGAGAAAAATGTAACTTTAAAAATAAACATCAGAATTTACTGATTCAGCATTGTAAGTGTAAAATAACTAAAAATGCATGATGCACCTGTCGTAAGTCCGATTGGGTATAAATGAGTTTCATTGCCAGTTTGGTATTTTAATATCGCATTTGCGTATTATATTTCTATTGCGGTTCATTCGTGTTTACTTCCTTGTTGAATCACGTGACTTCAAAACGAAAGTAGAACAATGGTTTACAAACGTGTATATTTTGAAGTATTAAATCAGTGACTGACATTCATATTTTGCCATGGACGATTGTTCAACAAGCAAGACAGCAGTGTTTCGAGATCTGACAGACAGGAAAGATGTTATATTTCAAGGAGATGGAGAGTTTGAAATTGGTAATGTCTACTGGCAGTACTGGTAGCACACATACAGTGACACACACACACGAGCACGCCCAGGCATTCGGTGTGTTTCGTCTTTCATCGGCATAACTCTATATATATATATATCAGTAATTCTTTATTGTATGTACATCTTGGTGACGTTTTTCTAGTTTCGAGGTAGAACCAATAATTCATTAAACTGTGTTTATTCCATTGGATGACAGTCCAGGTGTTACATTTATAATAATATAGCCAATTGTTCTCATCATTTTTAGCCATGTTTTTTTGTTTGTTTTTTTAAAAAAAACAGGCTATTGGATTGGCGAAAGACGGGCGGGCAGCGTGCGGGCGGCGGGCGTCGTCCACAATCAATGTTAAGTTTTCGTGTTTTCGTCCATTTCTTTGTTACTGTACCAGATAGGACAAACAAACTTTCACAGCTTCATAACCAAGGGGTGCCCACCACATATCACTATCCAACATGTTACCTTTTTTTTTTAACTTGACCTATTTTTTAAGCACAGTCGACTTAGCCATTTTCAATGTTAACTTTTCGCGTTTACAATGTTAAGTTTTCGTGTTTAAGTCCATTTCTTTGGTACTGTACCACATAGGACCAACAAACTTTCACAGCTTCATAACCAAGGGGTGCCCACCACATACAACTATCCAACATGTGACCATTTTTTTTACCTTGACCTATTATTTCTACGTAATTGACTTCGCCATTTTCAACGTTAACTTTTTAACGTACGTCTGGTTAAAGTTTTTTGGTTAAAATTTTTTGTTATACTATATCTCTCAACTGCTTCGCCCATTACCTTGAAACTTCACATGGGTGTTTATCATCATCCATATTTTCATTCTACCCCCCAACCGTGCGGCCCCTGTGCCCAATGTCAAGGTCAAATTACTTTGAATTTTTTTGTTAAAGTTTTTTTTGTGTAATATATCTCTGCAACTGCTTCACCCATTACCTTGATTCTTCACATGGGTGTTTATCATCATTGTCGCACCCACTTGCGGAAAGCGCGATATCGTCGGCAATTTGGCATACGTCCGTCCGTCCGTCCGTCCGTCCGGTTAAAGTTTTTTCGTTAAAGTTTTTCCATCTACTATATCTATTTTTTTAGTGTCCATGCCTCGCCCCAAGGCGCGACATGCAGGCCACGGCCATCTAGTCTACAAAAAGTGGGTATAATTATGTTATCCATGTGTCTATGCTTGGAAAAAATCTGGCCTTCGTGGCTTTGCCTCGTTTCTTGTATATATTTTATTTCCACTTCAGGGGACCAGGGGTCTCAGAAATGTCATTTCCGTTACGTACATTAACATGACGTAAATATAGCTTTACATTTACATTTTTTTCTTTTCAATGTCATAAAACATAAAACTGAAGGGGCATCTATTTAGAAAAGTGTCAAGAATATGGTAAGCTAATTGTATTAGTTTGAAAGAGAGCAATTTAGTAGCAAGTCATGGAATTTCTCATTTATGGTAAACCAACAACATGTATTTAATATGAATCAGTAAAGTTAAAGAAAACAAAATAGCTTGGCATGTAACAAAATGCCGTGTTTTACCACATGTACCAAACAGCGTTATAAAGCTACATTTAATTAATAGCACAGCCTCCAAAAATATGGGCGTAACTGAAATGATTTATGTAACGGTAATGACAAAATGTAACGGTAATGACTCTCCATTTATTTGAAATACTATTAATACAGCATATATAACAAACATATTTATACTTTGCATATGCTGTACAATATAACTTCAAGTTAATGTTTACTTTTAATGTGATTGCCAATATAAACCCACACTCCTGGAAGCTATGTCTGTTTTTTGTTGTTTCAGAGCTTTTACTAATTAAATCCTGATATATAAATGTTGTAGGTCTGAATAAATGTGCCATTACCAGGGGCGTAGCTAGCCAATTTGAATCTGCAGGCCCAGTTGACGAATTCGAGCACCGTTGGGCGAGTATGTTAGGCGGGTCTGGGGGCATGCCCCCCCCAGAAAAAAAAATCGAAACTAGAAGGTAAATGATGCACTCTGGCACATTTCAAAACACCTTTTCTCGAAAATTCTGCAGGCCCGGGCCTGCAGTGCCTTAATGCAGCTACGCGCCTGATTACTGACCGACAACTGATGGGACCTGGTTTATATCTAATTGACGCATGAACTGACTGGTTAGTATGGTAATTTATCATTGCCGTTACTCGATCGTCATTACCGTTACACAATTTTGTAACGGAAAGTTACACAATTTTGTAACGGAAATGACCGTAACGGTATTGATTTTTCTTTAAAAAATCTAATTTTTCACGTCTCTGTATACAACGCATCATAAAGGTAGAATATGCAAATGCAACGTTGTAAGTGTGTCTATCCACCCATTTTGGTTTCAGCCGACCTACATACATATGAACTTGTATAAACCCCAAACGGTAATGATGCATGTAATGTATAACCTTAAAATTCCGAATACAGACCGGCCTCGTTCTCGGCAATGACTTAAGTTGTGTTACCACCGTGTTTATTTATAAATCACGCGCCCATAAACAGTGTTCATTGCATTAGTAGCTGAGAGTAGGAAAGGGAGGTTACTCTGATTTTACATTTTTTGTTCAGCGTAACGCTAATGATTCGATTTCGCAGGACAGATACATTAACGTCAGTATTTTTGACAACAAAAGGCAAATTTATTGCAGAATAAGTTTAATGTAAATGTTAAACTATTTTAATTCAGATGCAATGTATAGTAAAGTACAAATGGACAAGATTTGAGAATTACGGGCTTGTGAACTGTACTGATTGATGATCGGGACATGCTCATTTGGTGCACCACACGTATGCCAACAACAGAAAATAATAACTAAACACACATAACAAGAATTGTAAATACTGTTTTCTTAATGGATTGGTATTATACATAGTTTCTTTACTGAAAAAAATAAATAATTCCTTACAAATTGTGTGATTTGTCGGTAAATTACACCGGGACACCATGGAGTTGTACATAAAATATAGAATCACTGATATATTCATTCTACAATTTTAATACATGTATATATAAATATATATTAGTCCCTATTCTCATGGATCCGTGCCCCTAAGCACATACATCATATTGTGTGTTATATTCTGATTAATTCCTGAAAATGTATATATCAACATAAAGTTCAAACACTTGACTATGAGTGCACATAAGGAATTCACCAAAATTGTTGTTTATGCAAGTCTTAGAGTCCCTAGAAATAATCCACCAAAGTCGCCTAATTGATCTTGAAACTTCTCATCAGGTTCGTGCCCTATAGCTTTTTGCACATTTGAGTGACATTCCTTGATCACTCATACAATAGAGAAGTGTTGCTGCCTAGATGAATCAAATTTAAATATGATAAAGTCCAGATTCACCTTGAAATCAACATATATCACATTGTATGCATCATTTGCGAACAGATTAAGAAAGTACATGTATGTAGAAAAATCACAAAATAGGTGGTAAATCTCATTTGTATGTAACAATTAGAAAACTGTGGGAAACAACTTAAAATACCTTTTTAAAATAATTTTCAATTAACACTATTCTTAGAATATGCTTATTCACTTGTTTTCTAGGGGCACGAATCAATGAGAAAGCACAAATCCATGAGAACTGGGGCTATATATGAACAAGGTGTCTAACTTTGGTAGGATAGGACCTCGTATCATAACAACATAACCTAAATTTATAATTGTAATTTTCTATGCATTTTATGTATTTCTGCAGGATATCGATAATTCTCAAATGATCATCTGATCATAGCTAGTCAAATAAATACGAGACTAACCGCTACATACGATGTTACTTCGCTAAGGGAAGGGAGCAACCCAGTAAGCGGACTGAAACCGTGAAATACCTTGCTCTAGATCATATCATATTATTTCATTTGTTATGATATCATTATGAGGTTGTGTCCGACCTAGAACGAAAGGAGCTGTAATTCGATATTATTTGCATAAATATGTTCTAACTATCTTATTTTAGCAAGATAACAATAATTCTCAAATGAACATGTGCACTTTCCGCCGTACGGTACGGGAGGGTCACAGAGTTACAGGCTGCAACTAGATAGGATAGTGTATTATACTTTTTTTAGTAGCATACTTTTTTTAGACATGTAGAAAAAAATGTACCGTAGTCATTCTATAGTCAAACTATTATATAATCAAGGTTTTGAACTCTGTATGCCTCAATTTCACCATCACCAGTTTCAAGAAGTAATATCCAATTATTTCTAGTGCCTACACAGAGCTAAGGCCCACCTGCGCCGAATAAAACCGACACATAATCAGCATTTTACACGCAGAAGGCGTACCAGCCGAAAACCTGACAAAAGTCAACTGACTACGCTAGGTCGGACACGACTTCGTATCGCGCTTTCACTAACATTCTCAAGACTAAACTGAACAAACCAGATCGGGATTTCAAGAATCCTCGAGATTTTTCAATAAAGTAACTACTTTTTCAATAAATTAATACTAGTTATCAATGTCAAATGTGGAAATACATTCAAAATCTACCTACAAGAGCTATCTTTATTTATTTTCTTATTTTGTATAATATTGCTTGTTAAAAGTAGGTGTTTCACTGACTAAATGTCAACAGTGCATACCCTGCAGGCTGACCTGTGTCTTCACTGGTCGCAAATTTCATAAGCCCAATTTATCCAGAAACCATATACAATTCAGGTCTATCGAAATTTGGCAGTATTCTTGTGGAGAGTACAGACACCGAGGCCCTGTACGTCCCGTTACTGAAGATATCGGCACACGATACTGGTGGATACACACTGACACCGTCAAATCAAGACCTGCCGTGTTCCATCAACGAAGAGGAGGTCACAGGGGAGATAAGCCTGATACATGGTTAGTTTCTCCTGATAAATGGTTTGTGTCTCGTGATAAATGGTTAGTTTCTCCTGATAGATGGTTAATTCTTCCTGATAAATGGTTAGTTTCTCTTATAAATGGTTAGTTTCTCCTGTTACCGGTAAATGGTTGCTTTCTCCTGATAAATGGTTGGTTTCTCCTAATAAATAGTTGGTTTCTCCTAATAAATGGCTAGTTTCTCCTGATAAATGGTTAGTTTCTCCTGATAAATGGTTGGTTTCTCCTGATAAACGGTTGGTTTCTCCTGATAACTGACTAGTTTCTCCTGATAAATGGTTGGTTTCTCCTAATAAATGGCTAGTTTCTCCTGATAAATGGTTGGTATCTCCTAATAAATGGTTGGTTTCTCCTGATAAACAGTTAGTTTCTCCTGATAAATGGTTGGCTCTCCTTATAAATGGTTACTTAGTAGTTCCTCCTGATAAATGGTTAGCTTCTCCTGATAATGTGGTTGGTTTCTCCTGATAAATGGTTAGTGTATTGCGGAAATATCACGCTCCACTGTGGGCTTGTTTCCATGCTGTGATAGGGGCTGCCACTATGTAGCATTTCTAATGAGCTATGGTACTCAGCTGAGCATATTCAACAAGTCTATAATGTTTATTGATAATTTTTGAGAGAGAAAAATCTCGGTGTTTATTCCTCCATAAACTTAAATGTTGTTAACACTCATTTGAACCGTCTCCTCAAGACTGTTCAAACAAGTGGTAACAAGATACACTTTCTAGATGATATAAATAAAATAGGAAATTATTCTTCAAAATATTCATTCGACAATAATTGTAACCCGTCTCTATTGACTTAAGGTACGCGGGTGAGCGTTGCCAACAAGACTATGCTGTTTATTGATCATTTTTGTAAAGAAAAATCCCATTATTTTGTTTATTTCTCAGCAAATGTATATGTTGTTACCACTTAGTTGAGTGTTGAGACAGTTCAAATGAGTGTAAACAACTTATACTTTCAAGATGAAATGAAGAACATACCGATAGTAATTTGTTATTAAAAAGATTAACAGAACTATAATTGTACCCCGTCATTATTGACATAAGGTACGTGGGTGAGCGTTGACAACAAGACTATGATGTTTATTGTTCATTTTGGAGAGAAAAAATATCATTATTTTGTTTATTTCTCCATAAATGTATATGTTGCTACCACTTATTTGAACCGTCTCGTCGAGACGGTTCAAATGAGTGGTAACAACATATTCTTTCAAGATGGAATAAAGAAAATAGGATTTTTTTCTCAAATGTTTGATGCTACAATAACTTTACCCTATCTCTAATGAGTTCAGGTACTCGGGTGAGCGTTGCCAACAAGACCATGATGTTTATTGAGGGCCCAGTCCCCAAAATTCGTCCTCGCCGACTGCCTCCCACACCAGGCATGCCCTTGGTCGACGCCCCGCCTGAAAAACCCATCAGACAGCCCAAGATACATGTACAAGTACAAGACAGATGGGGTGGTGGGTGGGAGGGGCACTTTCAGATGAAATATAGAAAACAGGATTTATTCTCAAAAGCTGCATGCTACTATAAATGTATCTCCAATGAGTGTGTTGGTAAACCCATTGCATTCTAAGTATATAATATTTTTTGGTTGAAAAAATAAATTATCATATTATTTTGTTAATTTTTCCATAAAAGTATATATTGTTACCACTCATTTTAACGAATCGTCTCATCTAGACGGTTCAAATGAGTGGTAACAACATATACATTCGATAACAAATAAAGATAAATTAGGATAGATGGGGTGAAAGTTGGGTGGGAGCATTTGCTTGGGGGTGCGTGTGTTGGTAAACCCATTGCAGTATATAATATGTATTTTATGGTTGAAAAATTTATTTATTCATAAATGTATAGGTTATTACCACTCATTTGAACCATCTCATCGAGATGGTTCAAACGAGTGGTAACAACGTATACTTTCGATAACAAATTAAGAAATCCGCACAGTCTGATCAGGATCTGCACTGTTCACCATTCCATCAATGAAACACCCATCATACTTCTAACGATCAATATACAATGTAGATCATTATCAGATTACAGGAATGTGCTATTTGATCAGAAGCTTCACTGGTCACAAATCCCATAAGCCTCATAAGCATCCGCACAGTCTGCTCAGGATCTGCGCTGTTCACCATTCCATCAATGAAACATAATCATGCTTCTAACAAGCAATATGCACTGTATATCATTATCAGATTACAGGAATGTGCTATTTGATCAGAAGCTTCACTGGTCACAAATCCCATAAGCCCCATAAGCAGCCGCACAGTCTGATCCAGGATCTGTACTGTTCATCATTCCATCAATGAAACATCCATCGTGCTTCTAACAATCAACATCTATCATTATCAGGCTACAGCAGTGTGCTATTTGATTACTGTCTGTTTCACGAAAGCTGCCCAAATTTTTCGGCCATAT
Organism: Conchocele bisecta; assembly: GCA_029237695.1. NCBI lineage: Eukaryota > Metazoa > Mollusca > Bivalvia > Lucinida > Thyasiridae > Conchocele > Conchocele bisecta. Next base: position 34,197,613 of record CM055266.1, on the reverse strand, counting down.
AATCAATTCAAAAACCATATTTTTTTCGATAATATTAAATTAAAGGAAAATTTAAGAATGAACCTTCTTTTTATTTCGTGAAATTTGGTCAAATATTGATTTTATTGCTAAAACAAAATTTCCCCATGTTAAATCCCCATAAACATCTTCACGAAGATGTCTATGGGGATTTAACATGGGGACATTTTTTTGAATTTTAGAAATACTGGACCGATTTTTAAAATGTAACTTTTGTTTTCTTAGTTAGATCATTTCCAAGCTATCTAGCTAGGTTTCGGAGTCAATTTCCAAATTTTTTCGTTTTTTGTCTCCTCCCACAACTCCTCTACCTTTTCCCCCCATGTTAAATTCCCATAGACAAATAAATTTTTCGTAATAAAATCAATATTTGACCAAATTTCACGAAATAAAAAGAAAGCTCATTCTTAAATTTTCCTTTAAGTTAATATTATCGAAAAAAATATTGTTTTTGAATTGTTTCTATGGCCGTAAAATTTGGGCAGCTTTCGTGAAACAGACTATAGGAGCTACACTGGTCACTGATCCCATAAGCCCAATTTCTCCAGCCACAGTCACAAATCATTCAGTCATTTCCCTTCATGGGTGGAATGGGTTGTGGCCTAGGGGTTAGAACACCTGACTTCCAATCAAGAGGCCGTGGGTTCAAGACTCGCCTTAGGCATCTGAATTAATTTCATTGTATTTCCATCCCACTGGTCTTTTGGATGAGACTTGAAACCGAGGTCCCATCCCTAAATGACCTTAGCTGTTGCTGGGACATTAAACCCATTCACTTTCACTTTCCCCCACAGGTGACTTCAGACACAGACGAGGACCAGAAATGGCTGGATTCCAGCTGGACCAAACTCGAGATGTCCTCAGGTGACTTAGCTTGACATGACATGTCAATTTGGGTCAACACTATGTGTACAGCCCTTCATTGCAGTGTTTGTAAACAGTTTAGATCAAGATGAGCCGGCTCGTTATCAGGGGGCCATTTCACTAAACTTCGTACGACTAAAATGTTCGTAAGCGCAAATTTAGAATCGTCTGCAAATTTCAATTGATGGATTTACATTTATTGAGCATAGGCTGCATATGCAGCCTATGCTCAATAAATGTAAATACAACAATTGTTTACAAGAAAGCATTGTTAATGTGAAATTTACAGACTATCATAATTTTGCACTTACGAAGTTTAGTGAAACGGCCCCCAGATCTACACTTTTTTCATAGTAATTTTCATATTTTTTAGATAAAAATCGCCCCCTTTTCTTAAATGGACTAGTTTGAAAATCATTTTGTAATGATTGAATCGGTCGGAAATTCCAAAATATCACAGTCAATTCCAGTTATCTGTTTATTATAAATTGACATGTCATGTATTGCCCTTTTGTGCCCCCAAGACAGCAGGGCCCTTTTGGATTTGACAGTTTGTTAATCTAACAGAGGTTTTGAGCAACCAGGCCCAGGTGAATTATAATTTGCATAAGTCCCCACACTAACCATAAATATTCCTGACTGCAGTTCAATGTAAACATTTCATTGCAACTTCTCTTGTGAATCAGGATGAAAGTACATACTTTCAAGTTTTTATTTGCAAATACCAACCAACCAACCAACCAACCAACCAACCAACCAAAACCAACCAACCAACCAACCAACCAACCAACCAACCAACCAACCATTGTAGCTGAGCAGATCTGGTTGGACAGCCTGAACACACCAGAGCAGATTGGTATAATGGCGTCAAGCTACTTCTGTAAGCAGATGCGCAACTTCACGGACGCGAGACTCACCATTGCCATGATGGACGACATCTTCCACCTGTTCCAGGTCAGGCATTAAAGGGACTGTCTCTCAGACGGTGTCTCAAATATTCAATATGTGGTTGTGACTGGAGAAATGGTGCTTATTGGATTTTTGACCAGTAGCCGATTTCACCAAAATTGCAAAGTATACTTTTCTTGCTAAGTACACTTTGAGGGAGAAATTTTCAATTTAAGGATGAATTTAATAATTTTTATTTTATGAAATAAATATTTTCTGACCAAATTATTATACTGAATATTTTACATTATCACAGCCATTTTGGCTGTGATAATGTAATAAATTCAGTATAATAATTCTGCATACTTTTAATCATCAAATATATGCAGTCGTTAGTTCTATATGAAATAATGCATTTCGGGAAAAATAAATGATTACTCCTTCAAAATATACTTAGCAAGATAAGTATACTTAGCAATTTTCGTGAAATATTGTTTGTTAGAAGCAAGACGGGTGATTCATTGATGGAATGGCAAACAGTGCAGATCCTGATCAGACTGCTGATACACAGGCTGATCTGGATCTACACTGGTCGCATAACCCATAAATCCCATTTCTCCACATCTGTAGTTTTGTATATTGCAGGACGTGATTGTAGAATCTAACACACATCGTTTTGTACAGTATTTATTGACCCATTACATGCGGAAATAACCTTTCCGAGTATGAATTTTTATACACCCGTTGAAAAAACGGGGCATATTATGTATTCACCTTATACAGCCAGCGGGCAGAGCTTGTCCACGCAATAACTCCAGTTCTACTTGACGGATCGTAACCAAATTCCGTATACATGTTTATCACAGCTAGGCGAACAAGCCTATTTTCAAACATTTCCGATAACTTATCTCCTGTTGGCGGCCATTTTTAATTTTCACACTATGTATACTTGTCCACGCAATAACTCCTTGTTGACCGATCGTAACCAAATTCGGTATACAAGCCTATTGATTTTGAAAAATATGTGATAACTTATCTCCCCTTGGCAGCCATTTTGAATTTTCGGACTGTACCTTGTCCACACAAGAACTCGAGTTCTACTTGATGGATCGTAACCAAAATCAGTATACATGTTTATCACGTCAAGTTTTCAGTGAGTTATCTCCCCTTTTTGACTGGCCTTGCCTCGACGGGCGTATATTGTGTGACCTTCGGCACACTTGTTTTAAATTTTATGTTTGTTATTTCTCAACGAAAGTATATGATGTGACCACTCATTTGAACCGTCTCGACAAGAGTATCCTCAGCATGAAAAGGGTTCAACATGTTTACTGATTTTATAAGAAACTCGGCAGAGCCTAGTTACGATATTATGATATCACTCAAATCAGTAAGCTTGTTTAACCCTTTCAACCATAAATAATTGGAATGGACGCTGATATGTTAATTTATCGAAAAATCCAATCCACAGGTTGAAGTAACGAACCAAGGTCTAGACATACATTAAATATACCTAAAAGCATCAATAAGTGAGAAAAATATACGCTAACATTTTTTTTACTCCATCTTATAACACATTACCAAGGTCCCCATGTTTTTAATAGGCCGTACTCAGACGGCCTCAAGACAACGGACTTTCACGAAACAGTCAACCCATTTATAGCATTGTCGCCCATTGCAGAAGTTGGGCAAATGTTAGCTGTCATATAGCAGTATTGGCCCTGAAAATGTGCTCTATGTCTTCCAACTAATCAGTAATGCTCAATTTTGTTGAACAAAATAATCGATAGCTCGAAAACGCATTGACATGGCGCATCGGGGAATATATTGTTGCGGAGTGCTAACATTTTCCTAACTTCTGCAATAGGCGGCAATGATATAAATCGGTTGACTGTTTCGTGAGTGTCCGATGTCTCGAGGACGTCCAAGTACAGCCCAATAAAAACATAGCGACCTTGGTTAATATGTGTAGGAGGGAGTAAAGAATTTCACTTATTGATGCTTTTTGTATATTTAATGTATTTATAGACCATGGTCCGTTACTTCAACCTGTGATTTAATCGTCACAACATGATTTTCAGACTGGCCCATTTATAAAACAGTGACGTTTTTTTTTCTTCTAAAAAATATATGAGCATAGCTGGCAAAGAGTACAGCTCCTGATGAGGTGGCTCGTCATGAGCCGGCTCACCTGTATCTACACTGTTCACAATCATTGCTAAAGAGGTCTGTAGTGTTGAAAGGGTTAATACATATCATATTAACTCTTTGCATGCTGGGAAATTTATGGGCTATAAATAGTTAAAAAATAGCAGACGACAATTCAGTACTTTTTCTTTTATTTCTCCTTATAGATAGATACCATGATTGAATATGTCTTGGAATTTCATTAGAATTGCGTCCAGAGGACGCAATTCTAATGAAAGTCCAAGACATATTTACAGAGAGAAATAAGAAACATACTCATAATTTGTTGGATGTTATTTTCACTGCTAGTATGCTAATAGTTAAATCATCACTTAGGTAAGTTCTTCTATATAATTGCAGGACGTGATTGTAGACTCTGCGGATGTGTTTATGCAGTACCTGTCCGACATTTCCCACGCCCTCAGTAAGGTGCCCAACTGCACCCAGACACATCCCATGCACGGACCCGCAATACGCCTGCTGTCATACCTCCTCAACCTTTGTATCGTAAGGCTCGTTATAATTCGCACTACTTTCTAAGCCAATCACTGGCCGGTATTTTTTATCCCTTCGCAAGATAGGCAAGAGGGGATATAGCGTTAGTCCATGTGTGTACATACATGTGTACGTCCAGGCGTGTGTTAGTAACACCTTTCATTTTTCAATAACTTATGAACCACTTCATCGATTGTGATAATATTTCGCCACAATGTGTGTCTACGGGTGGTGCTTTGTTTTACATACGACCCACGTTCGACTGCCCAAATTCAAGGTCACTGTTTGTAAGGCAATACTGTTAAAAAAATATTTTCATTTTAGCTTGACTATTCAAAGAATAGTTAGAGCTTATGTAGTCACCCCGGCGTCGGCGTCGGCGTCGGCGTGCCTTGCCTTGGTTAAGGTTTTTAGTCGAGCTTGGATATGGAATACTCCTGGTCCTACACCCACCATACTTGGACAACTTCATCTCCTAGTACATCAACAACCCCTGACCTATATTTGACCTTGACCTACATTTAACCTTGAATTACTTAGTTAATTCCCCTTGGTTAAGGTTTTTAGTCAAGCTTGTAGATGGAATAGTCCTGGCCCTACACCAACCATACTTGGACAACTTCATCTCCTAGTGATGTACATCAACAACCCCTGACCTATATTTGGCCTTGACCTACATTTAACCTTGAATTACTTTGTTAATTCCCCTTGGTTACGGTTTTTAGTCAAGCTTGTACATGGAATACTATTGTGCATACAGACACCATACTTGGACAACCTTTTCTCATAGGGATGTACATCAATAACCCCTGATCTATATTTGACCTTGACCTACATTTCCTCTTGAATTACTTAGTTAATTCCCCTTGGTTAAGGTTTTTAGTCAACCTTGGTTAAGGTTTTTAGTCAAGCTTGTAGATGGAATACTATTGTGCATACAGACACCATACTTGGATAACTTTTTCTCATAAGGATGTACATCAATAACCCCTGACCTATATTTGACCTTTACCTACATTTAACCTTGAATTACTTAGTTATTTCCCCTTGGTTAAGGTTTGTACTCAAACTTGGTTAAGGTTGATAGTCAAGCTTGTATATGGAATATAGACTGGGCCTACAGCAACCATACTTGGACAACTTTATCTCCTAGTGATGTACATCAATAATCCCTGACCTTTTTAATCAACCTTGGTTAAGGTTTTTATGCAGGCCGCGGCCACCTTGTTTGTCAAGCTATGTGTACATCGACAACCCTTGTAGTCGAGCTATGCTGTTCTCCTACAGTTCTTGTTTTCTATTGTCAAGGCTGCCAGCAAGGTGATTAGCCTAGTGATAACGATGCCCTTGTTATCCCCCCCCCCTCACCCCCCCCCCCGCAACGAGTTGTGGGAGGGGTATACTGGAGTCAGGTTGTCCGTCCGTGTGTCCGTCCGGGCTAACATTTGGGGTTTAGGGGCTAGGGGGAGGAGCCTAAGACAATAGAATACAATAGATTTATTCCGTTAGCGTCTGTGCATCCGTCCGTCACTAAACTTAACATCAGAGAAATATTGTTATAACTTCTATTTCCTTCATCTAAAATGCTTAATATTTCACACCTGCATTCCTGTAAGGCTCTACTACCATGCTGTGCTAAATCCTCGACCATCCAACCCCGCTGATCCCAAGCTCAAGGTCAAATACTTAGTCTCTTTACAAAACTTAACATCAGAGAAATATGTTATAACTTCTATTTCCTTCATCTAAAATGCTTAATATTTCACACATGCATTCCTGCAAGGCTCTACTACCATGTTGTGCCAAATCCATGACAGTTCAACCCCCGCTGATCCCAAGGTTAAGGTCAAATACTTGGTCTCTTTACAAAACTTAACATCGGAAAAATAAGTTATAATTTCTATTTGCTTCATTGAAAATTCGTAATATTTCACTCGTGCATTCCTTTAAGGTTGTACTATCATGCTGTGACAAATCTACGACCGTCCAACCCCCGCTGATCGCAAGGTCAAGGTCACAGTCTCTTTACAAAACTTAACATCAAAGAAATATGTTATAACTTCTATTTCCTTGCTGGGATCTGCTCACATTTCACACATGCATTGATCCAATGGACCTCTACCACCCTGTGACAAATTCACGTTTGTGCTGCCCCCGCTAAGCCCAGAGTCAAGGTCACAAGCCCACACACTTGCAATTTTTGTTTACATATTTAGGGGGAGGGGGGTATTCCGTAAGCCTCGCTTACTGACCAATTTAGTTTTTTTTTAGAACATGTTTTTATTGTCCCTGTAATAGTTCTGTGGTGGGTTGGCGACATCCCCCACAAACTGTACATTGTCATCATGCTAAAATATGTCCAAGTATATGTATGTAAGTGCATGTATCCCAGGAAACATAGATACTACATAGAAACTATGTTTAGGTTTAACCACGCTAATTCATCCGATATTCATGCGCGGTGTAGTCAAAAGTAGTACGTTAAAAAAAATAAACCAGATTTGTTATGCCATAGACACTCTTGCAGAAACCAGTCAAGGTCAATTGATGCACTAATCTACTTTACAGGCATGTTAATGTATCATTTACATCAGTTTCAAGCATATGCTTTGGGATTATTTTGTAAGTCGGAGCATGTTTGTCATGTGAGGCGGTTTCAATTCCAGCCGCTTACTTTTTGCACCACCACCAGGGTGGTCACAGGAGATTGAATTTATATTTCTTAACAATAATTAAACATATATTTTAATTAGTGAATATCCAGAGAAGAATGGGTGCAGGTTATGGAAAAATAGGTCCCACAACATCCATGCGAAAAATGAAAGTAGCAAAGAATAGCAAAATGTGTGGTCATTGGTCAGTTTATATAGGAAAAATATTTGGTGGTTGTGGACCTTTAACCCTTTCACCCCGATATGGTTTGTTTCGCTGGCCAGTATCGCGCTCCACTTCTTTCACATATTGCAAGATTTAACCCCATGATAGTCTGTAAATATCACTTTAACAATGTTTTCTTGTAAACAATTATTGGATTTACATTTATTGATCATATGCAGCCTATTTTCAATAAATGTAAATCCATCAATTGAATTTTCCAGACGATCCTATATTTGCACTTATGAACATTTTAGTCGTACAAAGTTTAGTGAAACGGGCCCCAGTATGCCAGGTCTGTTTATTGATGTTTTATAAAATCCACACATATTATTGTGTAGTTCTGGTCAGTCCAACACTCCATCTGTCCACACAATATTATTTCATAACATATTTTATTTCATATTAAACAGAAATTCTCACGTGCTATCAAAACATTGCTGTGAAATACTAAAAAATAAGAAAAACAGTCTGAGACTGTGGAATTAATTTCAAGGTTAAACATTCCATTTTGTTTTTGTTTTTGTCAGGAACCAGTCTCAAAGGTCACTCTCGTACTTGACCTTCTGCGAACATTCAGCCATTTTGACGCAAACCTCGACACGATGGTGAAACTGCGGACGTCTGGGCCGTCCTGGGCAGTATGTCAGTTTACAAGCATGTGGCTGACATTCAGGTGTATGGGCTAGACATCCTGGCGAAAATTGCCCGACACCGACCAGCGATAGGTGGCAAGGTTTGTCTGATAACGTTGTGTCCGGAATCCTCACACTGTGCATATGTTCATTGGTGCTGCACTCCACGCCGATTTAAAATGTTTCACGTCGAAATAGGCACCGGGTGCCCGTTTCACTTTAAATAAGTTTGTAAGACTAACATTTTGGTAAGTGCAAACTTATGATAGTCTGTCAATTTCACATTAACAATGTTTTCTTTTAAATGATTATTGGATTTACATTTATTGAGCATAGGCTGCATATGCTCAATACTTGTAAATCCTTCACTTGAAATTGCCAGACGATATTAAATTTGCTCTTACGGACATTTTTAGTCGTACAAAGTTTAGTGAAACGGCCCCCCGATTCCAGATGAGTTCCCATTCAGCTACATGCAGAAGATACTGTATAAACACATGTTCCTCCAGTAAATGTGTTTATGCAAATAGCTCTAAGCAACTCCTCAGGAAACCGGTGCATTTTTTGACGTGAAACAGTTGAATGCTACTCAAACTTTTGAAGGTTTTTGTAACAGTTTTCAAATAGGGGCCCTAAGTGCATAGACAGGCCACAATTTCTAGTTTAGCCCTCACTACACTGTAGACGGAAATTGTCGTCTGCTGTTTTTTATTTTTGCCTTAAATCTTAACAAAAACACCAGTTTTGACAGCACATGAGAATCGTCTCCAGTGGAGCTGTCAAAACAGGTTTTTGTTGAGAAATATTGAAATAAAACATTTCCAGCATACCTCAGCTTAGTGACGGTTAATACATGAAGCATCTTATACAAGTACTGATTTAGATGATACATATGAAATGTGGCTGTGACTGGAGAAATGGAGCTTTAATATGGGTTTTGCGACCAGTGTAGATCCAGGTCAGATTGATCAGGACCTGGGGCCATTTCACTAAACTTCCTACGACTAAAATTTCGTAAGTGCAAAATTATGATAGTCTGTAAATATTATGATAGTCTGTAAATTTCACATTAACAATGTTTTCTTGTAAACAATTGTTGTATTTACATTTATTGAGCATAGGCTGCATATGCAGCCTATGCTCAATAAATGTAAATCCATCAATTGAAATTTGCAGACGATTCTAAATTTGCGCTTACGAACATTTTAGTCGTAAGAAGTTTAGTGAAACGGCCCCCTGCACTGTTCGCCATTCCATCAAGGAACCGTTTGTCATGCAACAAGCAATACAGATCGTAATCAAGCTACAGGAGTGTGATATTTGAGCTGGAGCTACATTGATCATAAATCCCATAAGCCCTATTTCTCCAGTCACAGCCACATTATTTATGAGTTTACTGATTTCATAAATAGATTTCATACATCATTTCTTATGAACTCGGTCACAAAGCTTAATAATTCCAGCACAAAAAATATTTACACAATTCCCTAACATTTGATTGGCCCGTAGCAAGTCTCTGTCCAAAATTTATATCCCAGTAAACTCCCACGCCGAACTACTTTCCATAACGGTGAGGCGCAGTTAAAATAATTTCTCTAAGAAAACGGAAAATAAACACATTTTCTTGATGAATTTATTTCAAATACTGGAATTATAAGAAATGAATGGCCTTTTTGTGGAATTTATCGGGGATATTAACTTGGAAAAGTCGCGGAAATATTGGACGAGGCCTTCCGGCCTTCGTCCAGTATTCCCGCAACTTTTCCAAGTTTATACCCCGATAAATTCCACAAAAAGGTCATTCATTCCTATCATAAATATCATATTAAATTGAAGCTAATGTTAGATTCAATTTAGTTCATAGCATCAGCATCATATATTGAATGTATAGTAATCGGCATGTTTTTTGTAGCGCTTTCAATTGTAAGTTTATTACGCTACTGTATCATGATTTTTAATATGGTACATGGAGGATTACAATCAAGTTTGCATTTGATATGAGATTTATGAAACGAGTCGCGCACAATGAAACTCGTCAACAATTTTATGCACCGAGCCAGTTTCATAAATCACATATCAAATGGAAACGAGTTTCAGATTCTGTTTATCGCACGATTTCACACGCCAAAGAGCAGAAAACTTGGGACATATCCAATATGTTTCTGTGAACAGACGATTGACTAATTTCGCATCTAGTTGAAAATCATATATTATAATCATAAATATTATTTTATAAATACGCTATATTATAGGTTCCTGTTATTTGTAAGCATTTCATATTACCAAACGGAAGCATCTTCTCACAATTGCAGTAATTTTACTGAGTTACTGACACTTCTAATGACGTTTAAAACATGATTAAAACATCATTGCTTTGTCGCGCCATTTGCGACGTCATTTTGAACGTCTTCATTTTGTTCATTTGGCGTAACGTTAGTGCATAATACGAATACGTAATTAGGGTGATGCGGCCAGCCAATCAAATTCGCTCCAGGTGTTATTACACTTGTGTCAAAATCACATTAACCCTTTCAACACCAAGTAACTTAATGGGCTGTTCCATGCCACTCTTTCATGCTATTTCATTGGTCCATTCAAATTTTCAGGCTATTCCATTCTTCAGAAAGGGTAATTTTTTCAAATTTGATAACTATTAACAAACAGTGGAGATCCTTATGAGACGACTCGTTACGAGCCGGCTCATCTGGATCTGCACTGTTTGCAAACATTGTCTCTATAGAGGTCTGTGGTGTTGAAAGGGTTAATGAAATGGGTTAAAACGCGTCATGACAGGGTTTTCATGTGATAAAATATAGGGTTAACTGTATTGTAATTTTGAAATTTGCGGCGTATATCAGAAAATGATAGGTCGGAAAATCTGTTTAATGGTGACACGCTAGCGGAGCCATTAAACATGTTTTCCGACCTATCATTTTCTGATATACGCCGTAAATTTCAAAATTACAATGCGGTTAACCTATTTCTAATGCACTCCTTTACTACTGGCGTAGGAATTAATACATATTGAACAACAATGATATACCTGTAATGTATGACCATCAGCCAATCAGATTGCGTGATATTTATAGAGTGCATTAGAATATAATTCCAGCACACAAATATTTACACAATTCCTTAACATTTGATTGGCCCGTAGCAAGTCTCTGTCCAAAATTTATATCCCAGTAAACTCCCACGCCAAACTAGTTTCCGTAACCGTGAGGCGCAGTTAAAATAATTCTTAATAGAACGGAAAATAAACACATTTTCTTGATGAATTTATTTCAAATGCTGGAATTATAAGGAATGAATGGCCTTTTTGTGGAATTTATCGGGTATTCCCGCGACTTTTCCAAGTTTATACCCCGATAAATTCCACAAAAAGGCCATTCATTCCTATAGTGATATTACACTGAGAACGTCTATTTTATGCAGTAAATGCTATTCTAGATGCCACTACGAGAAGCATGTGTTGAGATTGTACTCAATGCCGTTAAACTGCACATGGACAACGTATGTGTTTGCCGCTCTGCCTGTCGAGTCCTGGCAAACCTCGCATCAACACTGGTCGAGTCCATAAATGGCTGGATAGATACAGGTATCAGCTTCATCGCATTATAAAAGTAGTAAGATTAGTACTAATTTGATGTTTTTAACCATTTCAACACCACAGGCCTGTGTAGTAGTATTGGGATTGGGCGGCGGCGTCCACAATTTAAGTTTTCGTGTTTTGTCCATTTCTCTGTTATTGTACCACCTAGAACCACCATACTTGCACAACTCAACTTCATAACTAACGGGTGCCAACCACATACCACTATCCAACATGTGACCTTTTTTTACCTTGACCTATATTTTCCGATTAATGTTAAGTTTTTGCATTTAAATCTGTTTCTCAATTACTATACAACCGAGAACGACCACACTGGCACAACTTCATAACCAGTGCAGTACAATGACATGCTAAGTTTCCATTAAGTACAGTGTGTCTTTTTTAAATATCATTACCTCGACGACATTTGATGTGGTTTTGAACAAAACAAGGATGGGTTGTGGCCTAGAGGTTAGCACTTCTGACTTCCAATCGGAGGTTATGGGTTAAAACCTCGCCTTAGGCATCAAAAATACTTTCATAGTGTTTCCATCCCACTGGTCTGTGAGACTAAGCTGTGGTCCCATGTCTATTTGACCTTAGCTGTTGCTGGGATGTTAAACCCATTCAGTTTCACTTTCAAACATTTACCAAATATTTAATCTCATTTTATTTTGCAAATTTAGATTTGTGATACTGAGGAAGGGTAATTTTATCAATTTTATTGAATCTTGAGCCATCTCATTGGTTTCAGAAACATCCCAGAATGAGCCAGCTGTTGCCATTGTAATGACGAGTGAAAGCCTGCTGGTGAAGTTATTTGAGGACTCGATACACAAGGTGCAGGAGATCCTGAAATGTTTCCATGGCGACCTTGGGGTCCACACAGAGGGTCGGAGGTTCCTATATTACTATGCCACTCTACCTCAGCTACAGTATGTAGTAATGCACCTTGACAGAATTGGCTTATTGATTTTTTTTTGTTACATGACTGCCATTGTTTGACGACACTGCTCACAGCTGTGTTCATATGTACATCGCGTGCTGTTTCCAATGCTCATTCCGGGGCCAAGCTAACACCTAAGTATGCATGTGTCTTGTGACGTTACTAGAACGCGCCATTGTTCTTGTTCTTGTTTTTGTCAATAAATTCTGCTTTCATAGGCACACCGAGTTGAGCACTAGTAGCTGTCCTTCACCAAATATACATATTGAATAGAATATTGTTTGATTTAGTCAGAGTATGTTCTAGTACAGTTGAACCTGCTCGGGCGGTCACCTTTAATCAGCGGTCACCGCCGTTAAGCGGCCACTTCAAATTCCCCCCGCGCATTTTTGCTATATAAAACGCTTTCATTCAACGGTCACTCGTCTAACGCGGCCAGCGGTCATTAATTATCGTCCCAAACTAGTGATCCAATTTCATTAAACGGTCACCGCTAATTCCGATTTCAATGTACCCTGCGGCGGTCGTTACCAAAGCGCGAATTAACAATGATGTCAGCAGTGAATGCGGGTAATTAAAACACCAAACACGTCGCCGCGTCGGCGATATTGAGAGGGTATGTTTCACAGGTGCAAAATGTGTTGCCCGAACTGTCGGCGCATTATTGAAAGAACAGCCTATCGCATCCGGGTTCTTGCCCCCTTGTCCGTCGATTCGTAATTTCTATAGGTTACTGACACAAATGTTGTAGAAAGGAACAGCCCATTGCCAATTACCAAATTGACAATTGAAAACACGAATAGCTGATATAATTGGTGTGTATTGCCCAGGACCGAGTGTAACCGGCTCAAATATAATTTAAGCAAATGGCCTCATATGTCGAATATGAGCCGAATGTCGCACTTATTGACTGCTTTTGCTGACATCGCCTATGCATTATTTACATACACAATTGGAAATGAATCCAAATTCGACTTGACCAATACCCGACAAAAAAAAAAAAAAAAAAAATAAAAAAAAAAAAAAAAATTGCATAACTTATCCCACACCATTTCCGATTATACCACATTATGCCCTATTATCTAGTACAATAAGTTGTCTACAATATGAGTATTGCAGATTAGCAGTTGCAGTAGGCTGTAAAATAACAACAAAAACGTGAACATTGGTGTTTTTATTTGTTGATAGATTTTTTATTTCATTAAATGATATAATTCAACTAAATATTTGTTACTTGTTAAGAAATCCACTCATTACATGTTCAGGTTCAATTTTGAAAATATTAAATAAATATAAAGATACACATTTATATTGCATTAAAACATACATATTTAATCAATATGGTACTCTAAATTAATCATTAATATTATTTATTACATTTGTATTATCAAGTCAACATACATGCCTATGTTATCTTTATCTTCATTTCAATTTTCAAAATTTACCTGAAATGTACCTGAAAACACAACCCTCTATTAAGAGGTCACCTCTGTTAAGCAGCCAGTTTTGTCACTTCCCTTGGGTGGCTGCTTAAGACAGGTTTGACTGTACTTTCGTTACTGTGATCAGTCAGTGCATGTTATCAGTACTTTCATTAGTTTGATTCAGTCAGTGCATGTTATCAGTACTTTCGTTACTGTGATCAGTCCGTGCATGTTATCAGTACTTTAATTAGTTTGATTCAGTCAGTGCATGTTATAGTACTTTCGTTACTTTGATTCAGACAGAAGAAGAACTTGTGGACGAGTGATCCACCCGGAATCCTCAAGCCAGCAAGGTCGTACGAATGTCTGAAGACGGCCACTCACCGCCTCTCCTTCGTGCCGGACACAGTGGGTGGATCGGACAGTGAGTTGGACACCAACAGTGAAGCCAGTTTCGGCGAGCTGCCATTTGAACCCGACATCCCGATAGTTGGGGACATCGATGGGGACTTCTCATGCCACCTGGTGCGACATCTGATTCGCAAAACCGTCAAGAAGCGGACAAAGAAATTCACGTATTCCGATGACTCGAGCAGCGAGAGTAGCGATGAAGAGTTTCTCAGACAGCTCCCTGCGAAATTGAAAAGTGAGAAGCTACCGGACGTGGTGCTGGACAGCTCTCTGTCAGACAGTGATAGTACCCGGGTGCCATTGGTGAGTGGTGACAGAATACGGCCCATCATACCTGCAACAGCGGGTGCAGCAGGCCGGGATAGAAACACGAGTGACGATCAGCAGATGAATGCCACACAACAGAACTTTGAGAACCAGATTGAAATAAAGAACATTTCTGAGAGTCTTGATATTAGCACATGCACCAGGGTTGAAGAAGAGACAGATACGGAGCAGTGTGATTCTGAGAAACAAGACAAGCTTCAAGTTCGTACACAAAACTGTTATTGATGGTTGTAATCAGGTTATTACCTCTACTGGAGGTGCTGATGGAACTGCACAGCCAGTGACAGATGCTACTGACGGTATCCAAGATTCTCATGAAGTTGTTACCGTGGTAATGGAGGAGACTGATGGTGTTGTGTGTAACAGCTCCAGTCGTGCGGTCAGGGCAAGTCCGCACCAGGCAGAGGTTGTCGACGTGTCTTACCTTGGCAAATTAGTTCGAACACAGGTGAAGCTGCGATCTGTTCTTCAACAGTTTTTGAGCCAACAAAGTTTCTAATCTGCATTGTCACAAATGAGATATTGCATATCGTGGCTGTGGCTGGAGAAAGGGAGCTTATAGGATTTGTGACCAGTGTAGCTCCTGATAACAAAACCCATAAGCTCCATTTCTCCAGTCACAGGCAGATTTATGCTCTCTTAGATGAAAGGTAGGTGTTAAAGGTACATGCCCACGCAGCAGGTTACACTGTACTACTACTTTTCATTTTCTGTCATGCCTTATATGAGCCATTTGTCTACCCACTAACGAGTTATTTTTAATTACGGCGCATGTTAATTGGTGTTAAATCGCATTTTATATGCCGCGACCAGAAAGGGTATTTTACCAATACGTGTCACGTGACACTGTCAATCATATCACATCTTTGACATGCGCAGTGAAGTATCGGAATTTGAGAAGAAAAATCTCTGTTCGAGTCCAAATCTAAATCTCCACGTAACTCTTTCCATTTGGTGATTTGGTCGCCAATATTAACCACTCTCGCTCTGTACTGCCTGTCCCTCAGACATTTCACCTTTTTTTTTTGGCCGACGCCATTTCATACAATTTCCGTCCTGGACATTTCGACATGTTGATATTTTTGTTTACATATTGGGAAGCCTACTGGCGCGCGTAGTATACTGCGCATGCGCACCGCAAGAGCCGTGATGTGGAAAGTCGTCGCCCGCACATTATCAAAATAGACTGTTTCCGCCGCGCGTCGCTAACAGTAAATTGATAATTAATAAATGATTATATTTGTATAGCGGGCACTCGTAATTTTTCGAACTGGTGGAATAGTGACATAATTATACACTTATTTAATTCCTATAAAGAATATTTTGTGCCTACTGCGTGGGCATGTACCTTTAACATTGCGCATTTCTATAACCTTAATGGCGGTTGGATTTTAAAATATTATAGGAATGAATGGCCTTTTTGTGGAATTTATCGGGGTATAAACTTGGAAAAGTCGCGGGAATACTGGACGAAGTGATAAAAAATTACAATTTTCGAGAAAAAAAAAAAGATTTTTATTTTTTCGAAAATTGTAATTTTTGAAGGCCTCGTCCAGTAGTCCCGCGACTTTTCCAAGTTTATATCCCCGATAAATTCCACAAAAAGGCCATTCATTCCTTATAATTCCAGCATTTGAAATAAATTCATGAAGACAATGTGTTTATTTTCCGTTTTCTTAAGAATTATTTTAACTGCGCCTCACGGTTACGGAAAGTAGTTCGGCGTAGGACTTTACTGGGATATAAATTTTGGACAGAGACTTGCTACGGGCCAATCAAATGTAAGGGAATTGTGTAAATATTTTTGTGCTGGAATTATGAACCCATACCTTGCTGCATTTTTTACTGTATTTATCACATGAACACATTGTTATTCCGTGCTGTAACCCATTTCATAAATGTGATATGACACAAGTGTAATAAAACCTGGAGCGAATAGATTGACTGGTGGCATCAACCAGGTCCCTAATTATGTATTCGTATTTTGCGGCAACTAAATGACTAAAATGGAGACGTTCCAAATGACGTTCGTAGGGGTGCGACAAAGCGATGATATTCTGACTTTGACGTTACCAAGTTTGAAATGTCATTATAAGCAACTGTGACTCGTTAAAATTAATGAAATTGTTCGACTGTGCTCCAGTTTCGTAATATGAAGTGTTTACAAAGAATAAGAACCTATTATGAGAGATTTATAATAATTTTCTTGCAGAGATTAAACCTATTTTTTCTGTGTTTCTTTCTGTGGAGATTTTTAACTCTTTGCATGCTAGCGGTGAAAATAACATCCAACACATTACGAGTATGTTTCTTATTTCTCTCTGTAAATGTCTTGGAATTCCATTAGAATTGCGTCCTCCGGACACAATTCAAATGAAATTCCAAGACATAAACTTATATTTATAGGGAGAAATAAAATAAAATACAATGAATTGTCGTCTGCTGTTTTTAGCTCGCCTGCATGAAGTGCATAAGAGCTTATGGCATACACTGGCGGCGTCGGCGTCAGCGTCAGCGTCGTCCACAAACTTAACGTTGGGTAAATGTCTTATAACTTCTGTTTCCTTTCATGGAACACCTTGTTATTTCATACATGCATTCCTCAGATGACCCTCTATCATGCTGTAGCAAATCTATGACCCACCACCTAGCCCTTACCCCAAGGTCAAGGTCACAATCTTGGCACATTCATAAACTTAACGTTGGGTAAATGTCTTATAACTTCTGTTTCCTTCCATGGAACACCTTGTTATTTCATACATGCATTCCTCAGATGACCCTCTATCATGCTGTAGCAAATCTATGACCCACCACCTAGCCCTTACCCCAAGGTCAAGGTCACAAACTTGGCACATTCATAAACTTAACGTTGGGTAAATGTCTTATAACTTCTGTTTCCTTTCATGGAACACCTTGTTATTTCATACATGCATTCCTCAGATGACCCTCTATCATGCTGTAGCAAATCCATGACCCACCACCCAGCCCTTACCCCAAGGTCAAGATCACAAACTTGGCACATTCATAAACTTAACGTTGGGGTAAATGTCTTATAACTTCTGTTTCCTTTCATGGAACACCTTGTTATTTCATACATGCATTCCTCAGATGACCCTCTATCATGCTGTAGCAAATCCATGACCCACCACCCAGCGCTTACCCCAAGGTCAAGGTCACAAACTTGGCACATTCATAAACTTAACGTTGGGTAAATGTCTTATAACTTCTGTTTCCTTCATGGAACACCTTGTTATTTCATACATGCATTCCTCAGATGACCCTCTATCATGCTGTAGCAAATCCATGACCCACCACCCAGCACTTACCCCAAGGTCAAGGTCACAAACTTGGCACATTCATAAACTTAACGTTGGGTAAATGTCTTATAACTTCTGTTTCCTTTCATGGAACACCTTGTTATTTCATACATGCATTCCTCAGATGACCCTCTATCATGCTGTAGCAAATGCATGACCCACCACCAGCCCTTACCCCAAGGGCAAGGTTACAATCTTGGCACATTCATAAACTTAACGTTGGGGTAAATGTCTTATAACATCTGTTTCCTTTCATGGAACGCCTTGATATTTCATACATGCATTCATCTGATGATACTCTATCGTGCTATAGCAACTCCATGACCCAGCGGCCATCCCTTACCCCAAGGTCAAGGTCACAAACTTAGCACATTCATAAACTTAACGTTGGGGTAAATGTCTTATAACTTCCGTTTCCTTTCATGGAACGCCTTGTTATTTCATACATGCATTCCTCAGAGATGACCCTCTATCATGCTGTAGCAAATCCATGACCCACCACACAGCCCTTTCCCCAAGGTCAAGGTCACAATCTTAGCACATTCATAAACTTAACGTTGGGGTAAATGTATTATAACATCTGTTTCCTTTCATGGAACGCCTTGATATTTCAAATATGCATTCATCTGATGATACTCTATCATGCTATAGCAAATCCATGACCCACTGCCCATCCCTTACCCCAAACTTTGTACATTCATAAACTTAACGTTGGGGTAAATGTCTGTTTCCTTTCATGGAACGCCTTGCTATTTCATACATTCCTCAGATGACCCTCTATCATGCTGTAGCAAATCCACAACCCACCACCCAACCCTTACCCAAAAATCAAGGTCACAAACTTAGCATGTTCATAAACTTACCGTTGGGGTAAATGTTGTGTAACTTGTTTCTTTACACTTTGAACACCTTGATATTTCATACATGCATTCATCTGATGATACTCCAGCGTGCTATAGCAAATCCATGACCAACCCCGTCCCCTTTCCCCAAGGTCACGGTCACAAACTTAGCACATTCATAAACTTAACGTTGGGGGTAAATGTCTTATAACATTTGTTTCCTTTCATGGAACGCCTTGATATTTCATACACACGTTCATCTGATGATACTATATCGTGCTATAGCAAATCCATGATCCCCCGCCTACCCCTTACCCCAAGGTCAAGGTCACAAACTTGACACATTCATAAACTTAACGTTGTGGTAAATGTCTGATAACAACTGTTTCCTTTGATGGAACGCCTTGATATTTCATACATACATTCCTCAGATGACCCTCTATCATGCTGTAGCAAATCCACAACCCACCACTCAACCCTTACCCCAAGGTCAAGGTCACAAACTTAGCATGTTCATAAACTTTACATTGGGGTAAATGTTGTGTAACGTCTGTTTCTTTTCACTTTTAACGCTTTGATATTTCATACATGCATTCATGTGATGATTCTCTATTGTGCTACAGCAAATCCATGACCCACCCCACCCCTTTCCCCAAGATCAACATCATAAATTTAACGTTGGAGTAAATGTCTTTTTATAACTTCTGTTTCTTTACAGGGAACACCTTCATATTTCATACATGCATTCATCTGATGATACTCTACTGTGCTACAGCAAATCCATGACCCACCCCCACCCCTTTTGCCAAGGCCAAGGTCACAAACTTAGTACATTTATACATGCATTCCTCATGTGAATAGCTATCATGCTGTAGAAAATTAGTGCATTCATAAACTTAACGTTGGGTTAAATTTTGTTTTACTTCTCTTTTCAGCGAGCGCATTGATATTTCATACATGCATTCATCTTAATATGCTATAACATGATATATCAAATCCACGACCCACCTTCCACCACTGACCTTAATGTCAAGGTCCACCGTACACCCCTTATCCCAAGGTCAAGTTATATAATATTCATGTTTTTTATACAACTGTGCCAAGTTTGAGTGAAGGCTGCCAACAGGCGAGCTTCGTTGTCTTCTGACAACTCTTGTTGAACTTTTTATAGCACACACATTACCCAGCATGCAAAGAGTTAACTAGATGCGAAAATAGTTAATGGTGTCTGCTCACTAAAAAGTATTGGATATCTCCATGTTGGCTACTCTTTGGCCAGTGAAGTCATGTGATAAACACTCTCACACTCTTTTCCATTGATATGAGATTTATGAAACTCATCCATAATATTATGTACCTCGCCAGAGGCTCGGTGCATAAACTGTGCATGACTCATTTCATAAATCTCATATCAAATGGGAACACATTGGAGATGCTCTATATATGTTGTCAAGTTTATCAAATTGTATGTTACATGTATTAACCCTTAGACCGCTATCTTATTTTTTGTTGTTGTCTGCTGTTTATTTTTTATTTTCCATTTTTATCATAAAAAATTCCATTGGAAATGATTCTGAAGTGCTGTCAAACCATGTTTATTGAGAAATAAGGCAAGATATAAAAGCAACAGCAGACGACAATTGTTGTGAGTAGCGGTTTAAGGGTTAAAGGTACATGGCCACTCGGTAGGCACAAATGTTCTTTATAGGAATTAAATCAGATCGGTTTGTATATTCTGTAGATATGATTTTTTCTGGCAAAACAAACATTCATTCACCATTACCCAATATTATACGTTTTATATCAGACGAAAATTTCCACAATGATATCAGGGGCGATAACCATGTTTCCTTAAAATGTTAACTGACTTTACTATTTATTCTCTGTATTTATTTTTTGATGCGCAATGTTCATACTTTATAACCTGTCGAAAATATTGTTTTTTCAGGCGACGCATTTAATTAGGATAAATAATTAAAAAATATCATGCCTCATTTGCATATGAAAATAGCCTGATACTACCGCGAGTCACTATCAGTAAAATGTATATTACTAAATTATTATACCTGTATAGTGGGCACTGGTGGAATAGTGACACTTAATTAATTCTTATAAAGAACATTTTGTGCCTACTGAGTGTGCATGTACTTTTAATATCATCATAGGACATTAAATAAAGATTACAGATTTCAGTTGCTTCACAGCTGAAAGTCGAACCACCGTTTTGAATATGCTGGTGACGCCCATTGCATATGTTACCTTGTTTAACCCTTACTACGCTGAATTAAATGTTGTCGTCTGCTGGAAATGATTTATTTTCCATATTTCTCGACAAAAAACTGGTTTTGACAGCACATGAGAATCGTCTCCAGTGGAGACGATTCTCATGTGCTGTCAAAACCAGTTTTTTGTTAAGAATTAAAGCCAAAATGAAAAACAGCAGAAGGCAATTTTCGTCAACAGGAAGGGTTAATTTCTCCTCTTCATTGTAGATCATCATCCATGTTGGTTCGCTGGTGTTTCAAGGCGACGATACTGAAGTGCTATTGGTCATTGATCGGCCAATCGTGTTGCTGCTTGAGAGGTCAGCAGCGCCCCCTGGATTGGTACAGTTTGCTCAATGTCAGTACGGGGACACAATGACCTTGATGGACCTGGAACCAGCTATAGTGATCAGTGTGATTGATGCTGTACGATACAGGTATGATGAAATCTGAAAACGTGAAACAAAAATAAATTGTTGTCTGCTGTTGTTTTATCTTTTGCCTTCTTTCAAGATGAAGACATGGTTTGGCAACAGAAAATATTCTACAGTGTTGACAAAACATGTTTTTTGATAGAAAAAAACAAAAATTCAATTCAGCATTGTAAGGATTAATTGTATCCCTCCAGACGAAAATGGGGGATACTATGGATTTGACACCGAACATCGATACACTTGTACACAATATAACTCGAATACGTTTCGTGCGCAAGAATGACAACTCTTGTCTCACTAACTTTCAAGTCATCTCCCTTTGTTATTTTGTGCATAGGTTTCATGTTCGGAGCATAACTCAAATACCCTTTGGAATATTTTCATAAAACTTGACAAATGCATCTACCATGACCCAAAGGTGTTGCACGCAAGAATGACAACTCTTGCCTCACTAAATTTCGAGTTTATCTCCCTTTGGGTTTTTTTTGTTCACTGATTTCGTGTTCGGACCATAAGTCATATACCCTCTGGAATATTTTCATAAACGTCACACATGCATAGACCACTACCCAACGGTGTGTTGCGCCAAAGAATGACAACTCTTGTCTCACTAAATTTTGATTTGTCTCCCTTTGTTTTTTGTGCACTGATATCATGTCCAGAACATAACTCAAATACTCAAATGCAGAGACCATAACCCAAAGGTGTACGCCCGCAAGACGACAACGCCCGCAAGACGACAATTCTTGCCTCACTAAATTTTGAGTTATCTCCGTTTGGTTTTTTGCGTACTGATTTTGTGTCCAGAGCATAACTCGATTAGCCTTTAGCATATTTTCATGAAACTTCACACATGCATAGACCTTGACCCAAAGGTGTGTAGCGCACAAGAATGACAACTCTCACCTTACTTACATATTAGTTTTCTCCCTGTATTTATTTGTTGACTGCTTTTAGGTGGGGAGGGGATACACATGTACTTGTGGACAAGCGTCAATTTCTAGTTTGCATTTTTGAAACTATCGGAAAATGTAACATAACTATAAGTGATAAAACCATTGACTTTTGCGTTTACTGTGGTAATAAAACATTTGGTTGATTTGAAGTTTGCACACACTTTAAACAGACCAAATGGTTTGTGAACCGCGGTAAAGCACATGGTTTTATTCCTGTGAGATGTAGTTTATGAGTATTGCGATCGTGTAGATCTAGATAAGTCTGTGCATCCACACATTCTGATCAGGATCTGCACTGTTCGCCATTCCATCAATGAAACACACATCATGCTTCTAACAAGCAATAGAGGTCATTATTAGGCTATTGGATAGTGTATGTATTTGGTCAAAAGCTACAGAGGTCACAAATCCCATAAGCCCAATTTCTCCAGTCACAACCACATTTAAGGAATAAAACCATGAGCTGTTGCATTTACTGTGGTACATAAGCTATTTGGTCTGTTTAAAGTCCTCGCAAGCTTCAAACAGACAAAATGTTTTGGCAAAAAGTTATTGGCAAAAAGTGTAGACCCAGATGAGCCGGCTCGTGACGAGCCGTCTCATCAGGATCTGCACTTTTTGCAAGCAATTTTCATATTTTTGAGAACAAAAGCACCACCTTTTCATAAATGGACAAGTCTGAAAATTAGTCGATTGGATTGGTTTCAAAATTTATGTATTAAAATCCATTCCAGTCCTGTTCTGTTCTGTTCAGTTACATAGGGGTGAAGGGTTAAATGTGGCTGTATTTCCGCCAGGGCAATGACGAGCGGAATGGTGCAGTCAGCGGTGTTGAGCTTGACCCGGGGTATCTTCCCCACCCTACACAAGTCCACAGTGGACACCACCATGCTGATCTACAAGGCCCTGTTTGCTGATACAAACCTTACAGCGGTTCTTACAGGTATACTTACATCTCAAATTGATGGAAATATCTCAAATTGATGGAAATATCTCCCACACACTACACACCATACTGGTCTACAAGGCCCTGTTTGCTGATAGACACCTTACAGCAGTCCTTACAGGTACACTTGACATCTCAAATTTGATGAAATATCTCCCCCCCCCCCCCCCCCTTCACACTACACACCTCCCCCCCCCCCCCATGCTGGTGTTTTCTACACAACCCTGTACTGATAGACACCTTACAGCGGTTCTTACAGGTACACTTACATCTACATATTGATGGAAATATCTCCCCCACACTACACACCACATACTGTCAGGCTGCTATAGCACCTACAGGCTACAGTAACATGGTCTACATCTCAAATTGATGAAATATCACTACAACACATGCTGGTTTCTACACCACTATTGCATAGACACCTTACATGTTCTTTACAGGTACACTTACATCTCAAATTGATGGTAAATACTCTCACTACATACACTTACCATGCTTGATCTACACAACCCTGTTTACTGATAGACACCTTACACCCGTTTACAGGTACCACTACATCTCAAAGGTGAGTATTCTCCACTTACACACATGCTGTCTACACAACTGTACTGATTAGGACACTTACAGCGTCTCCCCCCCCCCCCAGTACACTACATCTTACATAATGCAAATGGATAAATCTCCCCCACACGCAACCCACCATACGTTTTACTGATATGACACACTACAGCGGTTCTTACAGGTACACTTACATCTTACTATTGATGGAAATATCTCCCCCACACTACACACACATGCTGTACTAACACAACTGTTTACTGATATACACCTTACAGCGGTTCTTACAGTACATTACATCTCATGATTGATGGAAATATCTCCCCCACACTACACACCATACTGGTCTACAAGGCCCTGTTTGCTGATAGACACCTTACAGCAGTCCTTACAGGTACACTTACATCTCAAATTGATGGAAATATCTCCCCCCCCCCCCCCCCCCCCCACGTACACACCATGCTGGTCTACATGCCTACTACTAGCATACGAACCTACGGGTCTTACAGGTACACTTACATCTCATTGATGAAATACTCACACTACACACCATCTGTCTACATGGCCTGTTTACTGATAGACTTACAGCAGTTCTTACAGGTACACTTACATTGCAAATTGATTGAAATATCTCCCCCCACACTACACACCATGCTGGTCTACATGGCCGTGTTTACTGATAGACACCTTACAGCAGTTCTTACAGGTACACTTACATGCAAATTGATGAAATATCTCCCCCACATACACACACATTGTCTACATGCGGTGTTTTTCTGATAGACACCTTACAGTGGTCCTTACAGGTACTTTTCATCAATTGATAAATACTCCCCCACACTACACACCATGCTGGTCTACACAACCCTGTTTACTGATAGACACCTTACAGTGGTCCTTACAGGTACACTTACATTGCAAATTGATGGAAATATCTCCCCCACACTACACACCATGCTGGTCTACACAACCCTGTTTACTGATAGACACCTTACAGTGGTCCTTACAGGTACACTTACATTGCAAATTGATGGAAATATCTCCCCCACACTACACACCATGCTGGTCTACACAACGCTGTTTACTGATAGACACCCTTACAGCATCTACAGGTACACTTACATTGCATAGAAATTGATGATACTCCCCCACACTACACACCATGCTGGTCTACATGGCCGTGTTTACTGATAGACACCTTACAGTGGTCCTTACAGGTACACTTACATTGCAAATTGATTGAAATATCTCATCTACACACATGCTGGGTCTACATGGCCGGTGGTTTTACTGATCGACACCTTAGCAGTCCTTACAGGTACACTTGACATCTATATTGAAATAATCTCCCCCACACTTACACACCAGTCGGTCTTACATGGCCTGTTTACTGATAGACTTACATTGTCCTACATACACTACTTTGCAAATGATGAAATATCTCCCCCACACTACACACCATGCTGGTCTACATGGCCCGTGTTTAGCTGATAGACACCTTACAGTGGTCCTTACAGGTACACTTACATTGCAAATTGATTGAAATATCTCCCCCACACTACACACCATGCTGGTCTACATGGCCGTGTTTACTGATAGACACCTTACAGCAGTCCTTACAGGTACACTTACATTGCAAATTGATTGAAATATCTCCCCCACACTACACACCATGCTGTCTACACATGGCCTGTTACCCTGAAGACTTACAGTGTCCTTACAGGTACACTTACAATCAAATTATTGAAATACTCACCTACACACCAGCTGGTCTACATGCCTGTTTCTGATAGACACTTACAGTGCCTTACAGGTACACATACATTGCAAATTGATTGAAATATCTCCCCCACACTACACCATGCTGGCTACAGGCGTGTTTACGATAGACACCTACACATTTCTTACAGGTACACTTACATTGCAAATTGATTGAAATATCTCCCCCCACACTACACACCATGCTGGTCTACATGGCCGTGTTTACTGATAGACACCTTACAGTGTCCTTCATACAGGTACTTCTCAAATTATGAAATATCTCCCCCACACTACACACCATGCTGGTCTACATGGCCGTGTTTACTGATAGACACCTTACAGTGGTCCTTACAGGTACACTTACATTGCAAATTGATTGAAATATCTCCCCCACACTACACACCATGCTGGTCTACATGGCCGTGTTTACTGATAGACACCTTACAGTGGTCCTTACAGGTACACTTACATTGCAAATTGATTGAAATATCTCCCCCCACTACACACCATGCTGGTCTACATGGCCGTGTTTACTGATAGACACCTTACAGCAGTTCTTACAGGTACACTTACATTGCAAATTGATGGAAATATCTCCCCCACACTACACACCATGCTGGTCTACATGGCCGTTTACTGATAGACCACCAATTACAGTGGTCCTTACAGGTACACTTACTTGCATGATTTGAAATTAATTCTCCCCCCACCACCAACACACCAAGCTGGTCAAATTACATGGCCGTGTTTTACTGGATAGACACCCCCTTACAGTGGTCTTTACAGGTACACTTACATCTCAAATTGATGGAAATATCTCCCCCACACTACACACCATGCTGGTCTACATGGCCGTGTTTACTGATAGACACCTTACAGTGGTCCTTACAGGTACACTTACATTGCAAATTGATTGAAATATCTCCCCCACACTACACACCATGCTGCGGAACAATGGCCGTGTTTACTGAAGACCCACCTTACAGTTTCCCATTAACAGGTACACTTACCATGCAAATTGATAATGATATTCCCCCCCCCCCCACTTACACACCATTCTGGTCTACAGGCCCTGTTTTACGGATTTAGACACCGGTACAGGCTTACATACACTACATTGCATGATTGAAATATCTCCCCCACACTACACACCGCCATCGCTGGTCTACATGGCCGTGTTTACTGATATACACCTTACAGTGTCTTTTAGTTTCATACACGGACATTACATCTCAAATTGATGGAAATATCTCCCCCACATCACCACATGCGGCCCACATTCTAACAAAACACCTGACTGGTCTACATGCCGTGAAATTACTGATAGACACCTTACAGTGGTCTTTACAGGTGGTACAGGTACACTTACATCTCAAATTGATGGAAATATCTCCCCCACACTACACACCATGCTGGTCTACATGGCCGTGTTTACTGATAGACACCTTACAGTGGTCCTTACAGGTACACTTACATCTCAATTGATGGAAAAATACACACTACCACCATGCTGGTCAACCATGGCCGTGTTTACTGATAGACACCTTACAGTGGTCCTTACAGGTACACTTACATTGCAAATTGATTGAAATATCTCCCCCACACACTACACTGTCACCATTCTGGTCTACGACTCGTAAAACTTTTAAACCGTAGTAGCTACACACCTGAAACTTGGTATGTAGCTTCCTTATGATGAGTAGATGCTCAAAGTTTATTTCAATTTTTGATTTGATCCCTGGTCATGAATTATTTCCCCTTTTTTGACTTAGAATTTAACAATTTTTTCTTGTGACTTGTAAAATTTAAACGTAATAGCTACACACCTGAAACGTGGTATGTAGCTTCCTTATGATGAGTAGATTCACAAAGTTAAAGGTACATACCCACGCAGTAGGCACAAAATGTTCTTTATAGGAATTAAATAAGTGTATAATTATGTCACTATTCCACCAGTTCTAAAAATTACCAGTGCCCGCTATACAAGTATAATCATTTATTAATTATCAATTTACTGTTAGCGACGCGCGGCGGTAAGTCTATTTTGATAATGTGCGGGGACGACGACTTTCACATCACGGCTTGCGGTGCGCATGCGCAGTATACTACGCGCGCCAGTAGGCTTCCCAATATGTAAACAAGAATATCAACATGTTGAAACGTCCAGGACGGAAATTGTATGAAACGGCGTCGGCCAAAAAAAGGCGAAATGTCTGAGGGACAGGCAGTACAGAGAGAGAGAGTGGTTAATATTGGCGACCAGATCACCAAATCATGGAAAGAGTTACGTGGAGATTTAGATTTGGACTCGAACAGAGATTTTTCTTCTCAACTTCCGATACTTCACTGCGCATGTCAAATATGTGATATGATTGACCGTGTCACGTGACGCATGTTGGTAAAAATAGCACGAGGTCGGAAAATACCCTTTCTGGTCGCGGCATATACATTACGCAAACATTGTATTAGGGAACATACCTCACTATACCCCCAGTTAGCTATGTAAACAGAGGGTATGATGAGGTACCCGCGCAATAGGTAATGTGGTCAAATAGGTCACGATGCAGTGACTATTTTCAATCAATAACTTATGTTGTAAGCGATTGTAATGTGTATTTTCAATATTTATATTATTAAAATGTATCATATCGATACCCCTTTAAGTAATATTTGTATATTTTAAATGTATTGATGTTCTCATGAAGCGCATGAATATAATATTTAATTAATCCAGCTTATATTGAGGCAAATCACACAGCCTTAAAACATAGTGCTGGAGTATAAACCATAGTATCGTATATTATTCATAAGTATATCACTATTAAACATTAATTACAATAGTATGCATATTATTAAAAGAGTAGATGCTAACCTTTGTTTCGCTATATGTATATTTATAACAAAATAATTTTTTTATTCGTCCGGCGTACGGAATTCTGTCAAGCAAAGCAAGCCATTTTCAGTTCATAATATTTTGACCTGTGCATATGAACCGGACTAAGTTGGAACAACGCTCGATTCCGTCCAATTCAAATTTCTCTGCAGAATGTTCAGACTAACTAAGTAAGCTATAATTTGGTATTGCTGACTCGTAGTGTTAACGGCTGGAACATGGTCATCATTAAAAGGAAGAAACCGCAGTCGTATTATTGAAAAATAAGATTTACCCGAGACCTCATGGGGGACGCCATTAATCCAGTGTAAACAATAGACCGTGTGATCCCATTCCCTGAGTAGACGCTGCTTAGTGAAACGGTGTGCTAATCATGATATTATGTTCCCCAATAATTGGGAAACGGTTTGAATTTCTCGTAAAAACTACGAAAGTCATAACAAATAACGATGTATATTTAACATTGGATACGCGTAAATGGTATTACTCTCTCATCTGATCGTCAGTTGTCGTCGATAGCGATTTAACGTACTGATCTGGTCTTAATTTATTGTCAACTTTCAACGCCATTTACTGAATATATGGCTAATTTTGGAAATAAATAACGGCAAATTACGATGACGTCTGCTCTAAAATATCTGTCAACTTGCGGACGTAATTTAAGGAAATCGATTTATATTTTAAGGCTACATCTGTGACTAATTACGAATTTATGTATGGTCTTTGGCTACACCCGACACATTACACAGATCTAGTTGTAAATACACGTCGCTTTGTGTGGGGGAAAAAAATCGATAATGCCGCAATCGTGTGTGACGAGGTGTTGATCTGACCACACAGCTGTAGCCTGGAGGCAATGTTTTGAAATTGACGTGTCGTTTTGATGTGTGCCGCAACACCTCACTGTCGGAGACAACATGACAATTAACGATATACTCTCTATTATACACAGATCTATTAGACGGCTGGTTATTTAAAAAAAAGAGTAGTTCAGTACACCTTCGCCGATATTGTTTTTAGAAAATCAGTAATTATTTTCCGTGGTGTTGAAAAGTTGACAAAAATTCTCACCGTATTTATTGTGCCGATATTAAAAAATCAGTAATTATTTTCCGTAAATGGTGTTGAAAATTGACACAAAATATAT
The DNA here is from genome assembly GCA_029237695.1 of Conchocele bisecta. Taxonomy (NCBI): domain Eukaryota; kingdom Metazoa; phylum Mollusca; class Bivalvia; order Lucinida; family Thyasiridae; genus Conchocele; species Conchocele bisecta. The sequence goes on along the minus strand of CM055266.1, from coordinate 34,167,831 downwards.
AGCCGCATTTCTCCGATATTCGTTTAGAAAATCACCAATATGTTCTGTAAATGGTGTTGACACAAAATGCAGCGTTCACGCGGAATTCAAATAAAATAAAAAAATAATAATTTAATAAATAGACGCCGAAGGCTACTGTGTTTGCGGCCAGTGAATTCTGGTCGTGGTAGCCACATACGCAGTTCGAACAGTGTTGTGATCAGATGGAGGACAATCATTATTTCAAATTAATAAAAAAATGTTTGTTGTCCGAAAATTAATTAATTGTGACAGCCAGAAAAATAGATTTTGGGACAGTAAAACATTATATGGTATAGACAGTACTTCAAACTTAAAAAAACAGTAACAAACTGTCTGTGTATATCTTACTGAACTTAAAAAAAACAGTAACAAACTGTCTGTGTATATATTACTGAAAGACAGACACTTTCATCGTTGGTAAGTTTCTATCAATTTATAGCTATTTTTATTAAAATCATAAAATTGTGAAAATATTAAAATCACAAAAATAATATATATGGAATATACCAAGTCGAGGTTTGAACCCCCGACCCTTTCGGGAATCGGTAATTGAATCATAGAAGTCGGCGACCTTAACCTCACGACTATTGCGCCATTTACGACGATTACATTTATACAGAAGTGCTATCAGTATTACGCAACCATTTCAACGTAATAATTATTAAATTATTGCAACTCCATCTACAACGATACCGTTACAGAGATACGCTATTGAAACAACATGTATTAGTACCCATAACATAACAAAGTAATGTATCATTATATATCACAGGAGATAGCTTAAAACTATATATACTAATAAACAGAACAATCCGCTTGGCTCGTATGAAAATAGTTCGCGTGATATTGATTATCTCCCTTGCCGAAAGTAGTTCACTGATTTATTAATTCCAAATAAGACGTGTTTGCGTAATGAAAATGCGATTTAACACCAATTAACATGCGCCGTATTTAAAAATAACTTGTTAGTGGGTAGACAAATGGCTCATATAAGGCATGACAGAAAATGAAAAGTAGTAGTACAGTGTAACCTGCTGCGTGGGCATGTACCTTTAATTTCGATTTTTTATTTGACCCCCGGGTCATGGATTATCTCCCCCTTCTCAACTTAGAATTTGGCAATTTTGCCTTGTAACCTTCTCAGTAAACCATACTAGCTACAGACCTGAAATTTGGTATGTAGCTTCCATATGATGAGTAGATGCGCACAGTTTTTTGAAATCTTTTATTCGACCCCCGGGTCATGGATTATCTCCCCCTTTTCTTAGAATTTTCCAATTTTGGCTTGTAAGTGGTAAAACTTTTAAATCCTGATAGCTACACATCTGAAACTCAGTATGTAGCTTTCAGGTAGGTTCCTTATGATGAGTAGATGTGCAAAGTTTATTTCAATTTTTGATTCGAACCCGGGTCATGGATTATCTCCCCCTTCTCGACTTAGAATTTGGCAATTTTGTCGAAAACTTGTAAAACTTTTAAACCATAATAGCCACAGACCTGAAACTTGGTACGTAGCTTCCTTATGATGAGTAGATGCAAAAGTTTATTTTGATTTTTGATTCAATCCCCGGGCCATGGATTATCGCCCCTTTTGGATTGAAAGTTTGCCTCGTTTATTATCAAAGCGATATATGGGGCATACGTGTTCTATGAACAAATTTCTAGTTTTCAACGTATGGGATTGAACCCGGTGGCCCAGCCTTAAATGACCTAAGCAGTTGATAGGCCGTTAAACACCAATCAATCAATCATCCGCTTGTGGGGATCTTGTTCCTCTTCTGCTATGGAATCCGGGCGTAGCTGCTCGGCTGGCTTTCTATATGCAATAATAGTGAATCTTACTGGGATTCACACTTGGGGCCTAGTGATGCGATAAAATATTAAGAGTGCGTGACACTGTATCCAGCGCTCCAGATAAGGTGTGTATTGGCATATTTTATGCATTTATTATATATAGCAGAATACAAAATACTCACAGCAATGTGAAAATATGCATTGATTTCAATTGAGTAGTGAAAATACTGTAATCAAGTTGAAATTTACCTTAGAAATTTACCTTAGTTGAGCTGCAAAAAGCAAACAGTGTCTGCCTTTTGCAGCTCAAAGAAGTGTATTTTTTTATTATTATTTGTTCGCTATTTAATAAGGAATAAAATCAGTAATACATTTGTAAAAGTAAAATACGCATGCATTTGAAATCTGGGGGTATAATAGTCTTTAGATACAAAACTTATCTGGAGCTCTGTCGATCAGGATACTGGTTTTCAGTACTGAATGTACTTGTATTTTAGTGCTGAATGTTTTATTATAGGAATGAATGGCCTTTTTGTGCAATTTATCGGGGTATAAACTTCGCCTCGTCCAGTAGTCGCGCGACTTTTCCAAGTTTATGTTCCCGATAAATTCCACAAAAAGGCCATTCATTCCTTATAATTCCAGCATTTGAAATAAATTCATCAAGAAAATGTGTTTATTTTGACAGACGGCAGCCATTTGTTTACATTGACAGCATTGACAGCGCACCTGTAGAAAGTAGTTCGGCGTGGGAGTTTACTGGGATATAAATTTTGGACAGAGACTTGCTACGGGCCAATCAAATGTGTAAATATTTTTGTGCTGGAATTATTGTATTTTAGTGCTGATTGTACAACCCACCTTGCAGGTTCATTCCTGCCTCTAAGTGACCTTGCTGTTGAATGGATGTAAAACGCCATACAGTCAATTAGTCAAATCTTGGCAACATGTCATAGAGTATTTCCATGGATACTGACACATAGAGTTTATTTAACTACCATTTTGAAATAGCGGATTTCTTTCCCGAGACATCTGGAAATCCGATAAAGAAACAAGTGCGGAGCACGAGTTTCTTTGTCGGATTTACAGATGTCAAGGGAAATAAATCCGCTATTTCAAAGTGGTAGTGGAATACATAGTAAATACATGGTTACTGCCGTCGAATATAAAATATATTCGGTTGAGCCTTAGACAGCTTTATCGGGGCGAAACCGAATATATTTTATATTTGACGGCACTAATCATGTATTTAATTTATACTGCATACTAAACTTAATCATTTGAACGTGCGTGACATCATGTTTTGACGTCATTCCCTCGCCATATGCTACATGGAGCAATGGTTGCGGTATAAATTGCATATTACATGCTCTTCGAAAAATGTGAAATTTGCTCTTAAACCAGCTTATAACGTTGTCAAAATTGACTATTTTGACTTTAGCGTATGAATTGTTTCTTCCCCTGGAAATGACGTCAAAACGCGACGTCAATTACGTCTCGTTAACGTCTAGGAGGAAATATTTCCTTCAAGGAAATAAATCCTTCCAGACTCAATGGTAAATCACCGGGTAGCATGTAATATATTCTTGTAATTACTTCCAGAGCCAGAGTTCCTACAGACATTCAAAGCCTGCTTCCAGAGTGCCACAGAGCGACTGGAGACGGCTCACCCTGTTGAAGAAATCAGGAAAAATCTGTCTGCTATAGTCTAAATATTATTGTTCAGTGGAACCTCTCTAAACTGGACACCCTGGGGGCTCCCCAGGGTGTCCAGTTTAGAGATGTTCCACTGTAGTTCAGGCATTCCGAATGTCCATGTTAGAGTTTCAACTGTTGAGGCACCCAAGGGAGCCATTTCACTAAACGTTGTACAATAAAAAGGTTCGTAAGTGCAAAATTATTATAGTCTGTACATTTCACATCATCAATGTTTTCTTGTAAACAATTATTGGATTTACATTTATTGCGCATCAATTTAAATTTCCAGAGTTTTGTACTCAGAACTATTAATTGAGTGGTGGAAACGATTGTGTACCCCAGATAATTATATTCAGTATTTAGATACATGTATTCTGCTTCTTTTTTTTACCACTTGTTAAGTAATTGCCTGTTATACTTATTTACAAAGTATTTGTGCTATTTCCTCGTCAGTTACAGTTGTGATTTGGTTGTGCCATTAACCTTTACAAAATCAAAAATGTTTTTGTCTGCTGTTTATGTCTTTTACTCAAGGATCGTCTCCATTTGGTATTAGCCCGATACAACATTGTGTTATCGGCCAGTGTGTAATCGGTCAATGTGCTTGTTACCTGATAAAACGATGTTCATTTGCAGAATTATGAAGATTAAGGCAAATTATGGGGTTTGTCATAATGTGTAGACCTATACATGTGGCTTTGACTGGAGAAATGGGGCTTGTGGGATTGGCGACCAGCATAGATCCAGATCAGCCTGTGCATCCGCATCAGGATCTACACTGTTCGCCATTCCATCAATGAAACACCCATCATGCTTTTACCAAGCAATATAGATTGTTATCAGGCGACGGGAGTGTGCTATTTGATCAGGAGCTACGCTGGTCACAAATCCCATAAGCCCCATTTCTCCAGTCACATCCATATGCATGTATATAGATGACACAAAATGTAATGTAGTGGAAATCCATCTTTTACATATGTTATTTATCATTGACATTACGTGTGTACTGAGTAAAAAGAAAAGAAAGCTGTATAGGCAAAAAGTGTAGATCCAGATGAGCCGGCTCGTGACGAGCCGTCTCATCAGGATCTGTACTTTTTGCAAGTAATGTTCATATTTTTAAGAACAAAAACACCCCCTTTTCATAAATGGACTAGACTGAAAATCATTTTGTGACAGTTGAATTGGTTGCAAAATTAACATATCGAAATCCATTCCAGTTACTTAGGGGGTGAAAGAGTTAAAACGTTATGGAAATGTTTGTTTTTAAATTTTTCTCATTCCCGTAGTTACACATTTGTCTGTTTGTTTGTTGGGGTTTAATGGCCTATCAACAGCTAAGGTCATTTAAGGCCGGGTCAATGTGTTTAGCACTAAATCCCATATATTACCTGTACAAGCACATGTAAGTGTTCCAGTACATGTACAAATGGGTGGAAAGTCCCAAAATCAGAACTGAATATTTACAATATATATATTCAGCCCTGAAATCAGAATAATCCTGATCTGATGCCAGGTCCTCGCCACAACAGAATCACTTGGCACCCTCCCAAAAGCAGTAGGATCAGTAATAATCTTACTACTTTTATAACGGGCAATAACCCAATTCAACTCCTAGGTAACAAAAGAGCCAAAGATAAAAAACGTACCTGAGGGCCAAAGCAGGCAAATCATGATTCCTATAAGGAGGAACCCCTACCGTTAATTTACACCGTCACGTTCACCCGACCAATCACCCACTACACATTTGTGGGTACATCGTTAGGTTACAGAAGTCTGGCATGTAGATACATGTAGTTGCAGTACGTCTTGAGTGGGTGGTGGTCGGGTGAATGTGACGGCGTAAATTAACCGTAGGGGTTCCTCCTTATAGGAATCACAATTTTCCTGCTTTGGCCCTCAGGTACGTTTTTATCTTTTGTTACCTGGGAGTTGAATTGGGTTATTGCCCATTATAAAAGTAGTAAGATTATTACTGATCCTATTGCTTTTGGGAGGGGCCAAGTGATTCTGGTGTGGCGAGGACCTGGCATCAGATCAGGATTATTCTGATGTCAGGGCTGAATATATAGATTTTCAATGTAAATATTCAGTTCTAATTTTGGGATTTTCCATCCATTTGTACATGTACTTGTAATATATGGGATTTAGTACTAAACCCATTGACCCGGCCTTAAATGACCGTAGCTGTTGATAACCCTAACAAACAAACAAGCAAACATGCAGTACGTCTTGAAACGTCAAAATTATTATAAGCATTACATGGAGAGCATTTACTTTTTGCTCAGTATACAGATATATGTTTCACCCACACCAGTAGCCCATTTCACCAAAATTGCAAAGTATACTTATCTAGCAAAGTATACTTTCAGGGAGTAATCATTTATTTTTCCCGTAATGCATTATGTCAGATAGAACTAACGACTGCATATATTTGATGATTAAAACTATGCAGAATTATTATACTGAATTTATTACATTATCAAAATGGCTGTGATAATGTAATAAATTCAGTATAATAAAAATTAATAAATTTATCCTAAAATTGAAAATTTCTCCCTCAAAGTATACTTTGCTAGAAAAGTATACTTTGCAATGTTGGTGAAATGGGCTACAGGTGACCCGAGACAAGGATATCCATATAGTCACTCACGATATTTCCAGACGATCCTAAATTTGCACTTACGAACATTTTAGTCGTTTTTTTTATTTTTTTTGCTTATATTTAACGGCGGCACTGGCTCTAGGACCTTGCATGCCGTCTCCCAAGAATGGGAGAAAGAACGGAGGTAGAGATTTTTTGAGAGAAGCCAGTAATTCGTATTTACAGAGCAACTACGAATTATCGGTACCCATTTACAGCTGGGTGAACTGGAACAGTGTGGATAAAGTGTCTTGCTCAAGGACACAACGCACGCCGCTAGGCAGGCTCGAACCTACGACCCTTGGGCATTTTAGTCGTAAGAAGTTGTGAACCGGCCCCCTAGAGAACACATTGGATGCGTCAAAAGTCGCATATATTCAGCGAATGAAAGTATAAAAAGTTGAGTCTTATTCTGGGTCAGATAAATATTTTGAGATTAACAAATATGTATAGGGGAGAGAAAAAGTATCCACCATATGCACTGATACCCGAGTGTCAGAATATGTTGCCTAGTTTCTGACAACATTTTCTGATCACAAGAGAAAAAGTATCCATCATATGCACTGGTGTGGTACACGGATATTCCACCCGAGTGTCGGAATATGTTGTCAGAAATGAGTGAATATGATCCTGGTCAGACTGTGCTGATGCCATTTTGTAACTAAGAACATGTGCAATATCTCCTGAAAAAATATTTACAAACTTTACGATATTTTCCGTAAATGACAACAAAAGCTTATAGCAAATGCGGAATATAATTTGGTCATCTTTCGACGTCATTTACAGAAAATATCACAGTTTCTGTCAACAAATATCATGAAAAATTGCACATGTTCTTAGATACAAACTGACATGGCTAGTCTCATATGTGAATAATTAGTCTTATAACAGTGCTGTATCAAAACTATCTGTTCTATAGAAATGTGTACTTCATTGACTTTACATGATTGTCCAAATTACTGTGATAACATATTGTTAGTAGATGTTACATACTTATCTATTAGTTCTAGGTCAATAATTAATACAATTTAAAGCAATAATGCTGTTTATTACACTCTTGCAAATTATTTGCACGAGTTTCGCTGTGAGAGAAAACCCGTAATCAACTCCTTACAAATAATACACCGTGAAGAGAACACCCGTAATTGCGCGCCTGTTTTCTTGGAAACCACGAACTACCATGCAAAATGTTTAATTTTTATTAGTCAAAATAAAGTTATTTGAAGATTTGGAAAGGGTCTCGACTAATCTAGAATGTTAATGTGATTGAACACATTCCAAACATGCACTCAAATATATCTGGTTCATAGAAACAGCTGCGTAATTTGGATTTCAAAAAGTTTACACGACGTCACATTTGACGTCACACAACGTAACGTCAAAACGCTGGACTATTCATGCGCACATCACAATTCATTGATTATAATCTCAAAAATATACTAAATGTGCATATGTATCTGCCGTGGAAGTGTAATAAATAGGATATTCCATCGTACATGTTTGAATAGCGGAAATAATACACTCATGTCCGTCGGCGTCCGTGCAAGCAACTCGTTCGCTATGCTCACTCGTTGCTTACGCGGAAGCCGACGCACACTCGTGTATTATTTTCCGCTATTCAAAATGTACGCTGGAATATCCTCTGTTTATCTATTGCCTTGCTGCTTACATATGCCTATTGTATATCATGCATGGGGCCATTTCCAGATGTGTAACTGTATCCCCTCACCATGCCCCACTTGTGATCTGCACTGTTTGTGAATATTATTTTTGATATTTTACAAATTTACCCTATTAGGCCACAATTAATAGAATTTTGGCTTCCCAACTCCCGGCCCAGCATTTTCAAGTTGCGTAGGTAGGATTTTTTTTTATCTCAGATCTTGCTAATCATAAGCTAAAACGCTGACTGTAGGTAGACACCAGTAGCCGATTTCATCAAAATTGCAAAGTATACTTATCTAGCAAAGTATACTTTGAGGGACTATTCATTTATTTTTCCCGCAATGCATTATTTCATATAGAACTAACCGTTGCATATATTTGGTGATTAAAAGTATGCAGAATTATTATACTGAATTTATTACGTTATCACAGCATTACACTTTCTCTTAGTTTACTACAGTTTTGGTGAGTACAAACATATTCCGAATATTTATTATGTCTCCCCATCATGGGTCAGGGGATTTGCCTTCGCCGACTGTGCGTACACCTTTGGTGCAATGTAGTGGTTCCGGAACATGTTTGTACCTACCAAAACTGTCGTATATTTGACAATATTGTGGTAGCATTTTCTGTAACCTCGATTCGGAATACACGCGCTCTACGTTCGTTTATGACAAGCAAATGAAATGCATTGTTACAAAGGTAAACGCATTACATCATTCCGAAGGATAAAAATAGCACACATCGAATAAGAATAACAAGATAATTATACAATCACATGACATACAATACGAATGACAAGTTTTACAATGACAATAACAAAGTATAGAATAACAATAACGCAACATTGAATAACAATAACGAAACGTTGAATAAGAATAACAAGATAATTATACAATCACATGACATACAATACGAATGACAAGTTTTACAATGACAATAACAAAGTATAGAATAACAATAACGCAACATTGAATAACAATAACGAAACGTTGAATAAGAATAACAAGATAATTATACAATCACATGACATACAATACGAATGACAAGTTTTACAATGACAATAACAAAGTATAGAATAACAATAACGCAACATTGAATAACAATAACGAAACATTGAATAAGAATAACAAAATATTGAATAACAGTAACGAAACATTGAATAACAATAACGAAACATTGAATAAGAATATCGAACATACAATGACAATAACAAAGTATAGAATAACAATAACGCAACATTGAATACCAATAACGAAACATTGAATAAGAATAACAAAACATTGAATAACAATACCGAACATACAATGACAATAATGAAATATTGAATAACAATAACGAAACATTGAATAAGAATAACGAAGCATTGAACAAGAATATCTAACATACAATGACAATGACGAAGTATAGAATAACAATAACAAAACATTGAATAACAATAACGAATAGAATAACAATAACAAAACATTGAATAACAATAACGAAACATTGAATAAGAATAACGAAACATTGAATAACAATAACAAAACATTGAATAAGAATATCGAACATACAATGACAATAACAAAGTATAGAATAACAATAACGCAACATTGAATAACAATAACAAAACATTGAATAAGAATAACAACGAAACATTGAATAACAATAACAAAACATTGAATAACAATAACGAAGCATTGAACAAGAATATCGAACATACAATGACAATAACAAAGTATAGAATAACAATAACGCAACATTGAATAACAATAACAAAACATTGAATAAGAATAACGAAACATTGAATAACAATAAACAAAACATTAAGAATAACAATAGAACGAAGCAATTGAACAGAAGAATATCGAACATACAATGACAATAACAAAGTATAGAATAACAATAACGCAACATTGAATAACAATAACAAAACATTGAACATTGAATAACAATAACGAAGCATTGAACAAGAATACCTAACATACAATGACAATGACGAAGTATAGAATAACAATAACGAAACATTGAATAACAATAACGAAACATTGAATAAGAATAACGAAACATTGAATAACAATAACGAAACATTGAATAAGAATAACGAAGCATTGAACAAGAATATCGAACATACAATGACAATAACGAAGTATAGAATAACAATAATGCAACATTGAATAACAATAACGAAACATTGAATAAGAATATCGAACATACAATGACAATAACAAAGTATAGAATAACAATAACGCAACATTTAATACCAATAACGAAACATTGAATAAGAATAACGAAACATTGAATAAGAATACCGAACATACAATGACAATAATGAAACATTGAATAACAATAACGAAACATTGAATAAGAATAACGAAGCATTGAACAAGAATATCGAACATACAATGACAATAACAAAGTATAGAATAACAATAACGCAACATTGAATAACAATAACGAAACATTGAATAAGAATATCGAACATACAATGACAATAACAAAGTATAGAATAACAATAACGCAACATTTAATACCAGTAACGAAACATTGAATAAGAATAACGAAACATTGAATAAGAATACCGAACATACAATGACAATAATGAAACAATGACAATAATGAAACATTGAATAAGAATAACGAAACATTGAATAAGAATAACGAAACATTGAACAAGAATATCGAACATACAATGACAATAACGAAGTATATAATAACGCAACATTGAATAACAATAACAAAACATTGAATAACAATAATGAAACATTGAATAACAATGACTAATAACAATAACAAAACATTGAATAACAATAATGAAACATTGAATAACAATAACAAACATTGAATAATAATATCGAACATACAATGACAATAACTAAGTATAGAATAACAATAATGCAACATTGAATAACAATAACAAAGCATTGAATAACAATAATACAACATTGAATAAGAATAACAAAACATTGAATAACAATAACGCAACATTGAATAACAATAACAACACATTGAATAACAATAACGAAACATTGAATAACAAAAACAAACATACAATAATAATAAAATAGATACGTAATATAGCAAAGTTTGACATGCCATAGATTTCCTCGAATTCACAACAAACAATCGAACATTGGGGACTTTTTCTGGCAGGCGGATATTACCGAGTCGGATAGTGTAAACTGTGACCAACGTGGGCCATTTCGAACTGGGGCCGTATTGGACTAGGGCCATTTTGACTCGTTATTCACATGGATTTAAATACACAGCCAAGAACGTTATTTTATTTGCTGAAATATTTTATAAATAAATAAATCACTTCAAAAGTTGTCGCACCATGTCAACTTTCAAAACAATTTATGGAAATTTTTTCCCGAATTTCGTTTCAATCAAACATCAAAGATACAATAAAGATGGTTTTCTCAAATCCAACTTGTCCAGACTCGTTTGCATGTGTCATCAGATGCGAAATGTTGCCGGAGTATATAGATTGAGTATATAGACTCACATTCACCCTCCGATAAATGCTGTGTGTATATATAATGAAAACCTACCATTGTTGAAAAAAAAATATGGGGGGGGGGATTTGGGCCGGGTTTCCGGCTCCAAACTACCACCATCTCAAACTGATATTTTAGCTATATATAGCCGCCATACATACTTCAAATACTTCAATCAAGTGTTAGTTTCTAATTTTAACCTGCTAATTCAGCATTTAAACTACCATTGTTGAAAAAAATATATAGGTGGGGGGGGGGGCATTTCGGGTCGGGCCGGCCCAAACTCCACTCCCCCCCCCCCACTCAAACTAAATTTATCTATATATAGCCGCCATACATAATACACCAAATACTACAATCTCATGTTAGTTGCTAATTTTAACCTGCTAATTCAGCATTTAACCTACCATTGTTTAAAAAAAAATGAAAAAAAATATGGGGGGGGGATTCTGGCCGGCCCAAACTCCCCCCTCCCCCCCCCCCCCCCCCCCCCCCCCCACCTCAAACTAAAATTTTTATACTATATATAGCCGTCGTAACATACACCAAATACTTCAATCTCATGATTAGTTGCTAATTTAACCTGCTAATTCAGCATTTAACCTGTCATTGTTGAAAGAAAAATATTTGGGGGGGGGGATTTCGGGCCGGCCCAAACTCCCCCCTCCCCCTCAAACTAAAATTTTATCTATATATAGCCGTCATACATACACCAAATACTTCAATCTCATGTTAGTTTGCTAATTTTAACCTGCTAATTCAGTTATTTATTTAACCTGTCATTGACATAATGTACAAAATATTTCGGGGGGGGGGGGGGGGGGGGGGGGGGTGTATTTCGGGCCGGCCCAAACTCCCCCCTCCCCCTCAAACTAAAATTTGATCTATATATATAGCTGTCATACATACACCAAATACTTCAATATCATGTTAGTTTCTTATTTTAACCTGCTAATTCAGCATTTAACCTGCCATCGTGGAACAAAAAATATAGGGGGTGGGGGGGATTTCGGGCCGGCCCAAACTCCCCCCCCTCCCCCCCCTCCCCCCTCAAACTAAAATTTTATCTATATATAGCCGTCATACATACACCAAATACTTCAATATCATGTTAGTTTCTTATTTTAACCTGCTAATTCAGCATTTAACCTACCATTGTTGAAAAAAAAAATATGGGGGGGGGGGGGGATTTTGGGCCGGCCCAAACTCCCCCCCCCCTCAAACTGATATTTTAGCTATATATAGCCGCCATACATACTCAAATACTTCAATATCATGTTAGTTGCTAATTTAGCATTTAACCTGTCATTGTTTGAAAAGAAATTGTGGGGGGGGGGGATTTCTGACTGGTGGGGGGGAAAGTTGACTAGTTGGAAATCCCCCCGGGGGGGATTTCGGGCCGGCCCAGATTCCCTCCGCGGGGGAAAGTAGGCTAGCCCAAACTCCCCCCCGGGGGGATTTTGGTGGGGGGGGGGGTATTTCTGACCGCTACACCGGTATGCACAACAACTTGTTAATTTTCGGTTTTCATGCTTTATTTATTAAACATAATAAAATGTTACTTTACTGCTTTGAATTGTCTTTTCTTGTTCCACCCTGATTTTACAGATGTGTATACTGAGTTCGACTACACACATGTGTGTATAGGCAAACGCAAGTAAACACATTAGAGTTGCAAAAGTTTAACTCTGTGTGTCACAGGTCGTATGGGAGTTGCGTCCCGTAACGTGTATGGCAATATTTCGAGGTCAGGTTCATATTTCGTTACGTCAAACTTTGGTTTACTCGAAGTATTTATCACAGTCCGACAGACTTCGAGTAAACGAGCGTAGACTGTATTAAACTTATTTATTTAAAATGGAATATCATTTTTTGAAGTAATTTGTTTTCATAAATATAATTGCACAGTTTAAATACACTACATGTATTAAAATGAAATCCAATAACATTTGTCTGCAGTAGCAATTATTTTGTGTCAGGAATATTTATACTGTTAATTACTGTCTGTTTCACGAAAGCTGCCCAAATTTTACGGCTATATAGACAATTCAAAAACAATATTTTTTTGGATAATATTAAATTAAAGGAAAATTTAAGAATGAGCCTTCTTTTTATTTCGTGAAATTTGGTCAAATATTGATTTTATTACGAAAAATTGATTTCTCTATGGGAATTTAACATGGGGGAAAAAGAGGTAAGGAAGTGTGGGAGTCAAAAAAACAAAAAATTTGGAAATTGACTCCGAAACCTGACTAGATAGCTTGGATATGATCTAACTACCGGTAAGAAAAAAAAAGTTAAATTTTAAAAATCGGTCCAGTATTTCTGAAATTCAAAAAAATTTCCCCATGTTAAATCCCCATAGACATCTTCACTCCGTGAAGATGTCTATGGGGATTTAACATGGGGAAATTGTTTTTGCGCAATAAAATCAATATTTGACAAAATTTCACGAAATAAAAAGAAGGCTCATTCTTAAATTTTCCTTTAATTTAATATCGAAAAAAATATTGTTTTTGAATTGTTTATATGGCCGTAAAATTTGGGCAGCTTTCGTGAAACAGACTATAGGTACATTACCTCTATGCTGTCCTAGAGGAAATTGCATATTACACAATTATTTATATTATTATTATAATTATAATAAAACAAAATATGAAGAAATTAAAGTTAACTTAAAGTTGAGTTTTGAATTTCGTCATATTTTGTTTTATTATAATTTTATACTTTAAAGGTACATGCCCACTCAGTAGGCACGAAATGTGCTCAATGGGAATTAAATAAGTATAACTGTGTCACTGTTCCACCAGTTCTAAAACTTTCAAGTGCCCGCTATACAGATATAATTATTTAGTAATATTTATTTTACTGATAGTGACTCGCGGTGGTATCAGGCTATTTTCATATGCAAATGAGGCATGCTATTTATTAATTATTTTGTAATTAAATGTGTCGCCTGAAAAAATAATATTTTCGACAGATTATAAAGTACAGTCGAGCACCAATATCTCGAACATCAGTATCTCGATGATATCCCCGATCTCGATGATTCACTAAAATCCCAAATTATATCCTTATTTGTTTAATATAAATTTCCACGGCTATCTCGACCATGCCCTATCAAGTATATGTTCTCTATCTCGACTGTTCATTCTGTCCCCTCGGTATAAAAATACTTTATAATTCTCTTCGCTATCTCGATCACATAAACGCTTGGATAAATCGCGTAAGTGCCTGGCTGCCAAGATCAATTTAGTTGACACTAATTTTCCAAACATATCAAATAAAACAAAAATATATTCACACCTACCTCAGGTTGTTTGCTTAATTAGTCTACCTGGATATATTCGAGTGTCACGATTCATTAAGCATATCACGCTGGTCATTTACGTAAGTCACTGAGAGTTGTTATGCCACCTTGTAATATTGATTAGCTTACTACATTTGGTCATTAGTTAATTGGTGATTGTTTAATTGTGGTGTAATGGGTAAAATGAGTTCATGTTTCGCGAAAATATTTGACCATGTCACTTCATCGCTATCTCGAACCTAGTCCTATCTCGACTATATGGACGATCTCCCTTCGACTTCGAGACACTGGTGCTCGACTGTATGATCATTGCATATCAAACAAGAGGGCCATGATGGCCGCCCTATATCGCTCACCTGTGCAATGTCTGGTATGTAAAGTTGTCACTACATATACATCAAAATAAGCCCATGACGGGCACAAAATGTCAATGCGACAAACTTGAGAAGTCACCAGGGTAGGAGTTGTCTCGCGATATGTACAGATATAACTTACACAATTTTGAGAGGTTTGGAGTCCACAACAGGATGCTTCCAGTCTACTTTTTATTGCAATCCTTACATTTTATGTATTATATAACCATATTCCGTAAAAAAGTTGACCCCTATTTGACCCCCCGGGCCATGCCCATTTTTGACAAAACTGAAACGGCTTTACCAATGAACCATAACTGCGAAGTTTGGCCACCAATGACCTTTCGGTGGCCATCTTGGATGATGTAATCATCTGATTCGATGAAAACAGCATCACAGCGATCGCCTCATCAGTACCTTTGATTTGATATATTATAAGACCATATTCCGTCAAAAATGAATTTTGACCCAGGGGTCACCATTTTAACAAATTTTAAAAAGCATTGTACATCAATCATTTCTGCCAAGTTTCGTAGAAATCGGTCTGGTGGTTCGTGAGAAGATTTTTTTAATTTTGTGCTATTTTTAGACGGCCGCCATCTTGGATTAACGATGACCGCCATTTTAACAAAACTGAAAAGGCTTTACCAATGGACCATAACTGCAAGTTTGCTACCAATAGCTAAGCGGTTTGTATGAAGAAGTTTGAAATCTCTAATAAAAGAACGACCTTTTGACCTTTCGGCGGCCATCTTGGATGATGTAATTTCGACAAAAAATGCTCCTAAGTGATCGTTTCGTCCATACCTTCGAATTGATATATGATATGACCATATTCGGTCAAATGTGAAATTTGACCCCTACTTGATCCCTCCTGTCCCGCCCATTTGAAGGAATCTGAAACATCGTTAACTATCGATCATTCATATCAAGCTTCGTCGAAGTCGGCCTGGTGGTTCGTGAGAAGATTTTTTGAGAATTTGACCTACTTTTCAACGGCGGCCATCTTGGATTTCGCGATGACCATCATTTTAACAACTAGATGGCCGCGGCCTGCATGTCGCGCCTTGTGGCGAGGCATGGACACTAAAAAAAAAGATATACCGGTAGTATAACGAAAAACTTTAACCAAAAAACTTAACCAAAAACTTCAAAATAATTTGACCTTGACATTGGGCACAGGGGCCGCACGGGAGGGGGGTAGAATGAAAATATAGATGATGATAAACACCCATGTGAAGTTTCAAGGTAATGGGCAAAGCAGTTTCAGAGATATAGTATAACGAAAAACTTTAACCAAAAAACTTAACCAAACAACTTAACCAAAAATTTAACCGGACACACGTATGTACATACGTATGTACGCCAAAGTGCCGACTATATCACGCTTTCCGCAAGCAGGCGCGACAAAAACTTAACCAAAAACTTTAACCAAAAACTTCAAAGTAATTTGACATTGGGCACAGGGGCCGCACGGAAGGGGGGTAGAATGCAAATATAGATGATGATAAACACCCATGTGAAGTTTCAAGGTAATGGGCAAAGCAGTTGCAGAGATATAGTATAACGAAAAACTTTAACCAAAAAACTTAACCAAAAACTTTAACCAAAAACTTCAAAGTAATTTGACCTTGACATTGGGCACAGGGGCCGCACGGGAGAGGGGTAGAATGAAAATATAGATGATGATAAACACCCATGTGAAGTTTCAAGGTAATGGGCAAAGCAGTTGCAGAGATATAGTATAACAAAAAACTTTAACCAAAAAACTTAACCAAACACTTTAACCAAAGAACTTAACCAAAAACTTCAAAGTAATTTGACCTTGACATTGGGCACAGGGGCCGCACAGTTGCAGAGATATAGTATAACGAAAAACTTTAACCAAAAAACTTAACCAAAAACTTTAACCAAAAACTTTAACCAAAAAACTTAACCAAAAACTTCAAAGTAATTTGACCTTGACATTGGGCACAGGGGCCGCACGGAAGGGGGGTAGAATGAAAATATAGATGATAATAAACACCCATGTGAAGTTTCAAGGTAATGGGCAAAGCAGTTGCAGAGATATAGTATAACGAAAAACTTTAACGAAAAACTTTAACCAAAAAACTTAACCAAAAAACTTAACCAAAAAACTTGTGAAGTTTCAAGGTAATGGGCAAAGCAGTTGCAGAGATATAGTATAACGAAAAACTTTAACCAAAAAACTTAACCAAAAACCTTAAGGAAAAACTTTAACCAAAAAACTTAACCAAAAACTTTAACCAAAGAACTTAACCAAAAACTTCAAAGTAATTTGACCTTGACATTGGGCACAGGGGCCGCACAGGAGGGGGTAGAATGAAAATATAGATCCAAAGAACTTAACCAAAAACTTCAAAGTAATTTGACCTTGACATTGGGCACAGGGGCCGCACAGGAGGGGGTAGAATGAAAATATAGATGATGATAAACACCCATATGAAGTTTCAAGGTAATGGGCAAAGCAGTTGCAGAGATGTAGTATAACGAAAAACTTTAACCAAAAAACTTGCAACTTAACCAAAAACTTTAACCAAAAAAACTTAACCAAAAACTTCAAAGTAATTTGACCTTGTCTTGGGAACTGGGGGCCGCAGGGAGGGGGGGTAGAAAAAATATAGATGATGATAAACACCCATGTGAAGTTTCTGGAATGGGCAAAGATTGCAGAGATATAGTATAACGAAATAACTTTAAAAAAAACAAAAAACTTTAACAAAAAACTTAACCAAAACTTTAACAAAAAACTTAACCAAAACTTTCAAAGAAGAACTTAACCCCAAAAATTGGGGCTTTAACCAAAAAAAATTAACAAAACAACTTAAACCAAAAAACATTAACCAAAAACTTTAACCAAAAAGATTACAAAAATTTAACCAAAAAACTTAACAAACAAGTTTAACCAAAAAACTTGAACTATAACCAAAAAACAATTAACCAAAAACTTTAACTGGACACACGTACGTACGTACGTACGTACGCCAAACGGCCGACTATATCGCGCTTTCCGCAAGTGGGCGCGACAAAAATGAAAAGGCTTGACCCACTGACCATTACTGTGAAGTTTGGCCAATATTGGCCAAGTGGTTCACGAGAAGAAGACGTTTGTAATCTATATTGAAAGAACGACCTTTTGACCTTTCGGCGGCCATCTCGGATGACGTAATTACCTGATTTCTACAAAAAAAAGCTCCAGAGTGACCATCTCGTCGATACCTTCGATTTGATATATGACATGACCATATTCGGTCAAATGTGACATTTGACCCCTACTTGACCCCTCCTGCCCCGCCCATTTTTGACCCGGGGTCCACCATTTGAAGGAATCTGAACCAGCGTTAACTATCGATCATTCATACCAAGTTTCGTAAAAATCGGCCTGGCAGTTCGCGAGAAGAAGATTTTTTAATGATTTTACCTACTTTTCAACAGCGGCCATCTTTGATTTCACGATGACCACCATATAAACAAAAATGAAAATCCTTGACCCAATAACCATTACCGTGAAGTTTGGCCAATATCGGCCAAGCGGTTCACGAGAACAAGACATTTGAAATCTTTATTAAAATAACGACCTTTTGACCTTTCGGCGGCCATCTTGGATGACATGACCATTCAATTTCGACAAAAGATGTACCAGAGCGATTGCTTCTTTGATACCTTCGATTTGATATAGACATGATGACCATATTCGGTCAAAAATATAATTTGACCCCACGGGCCACGCCCATTTTTGACCCCGGGGTCACCATTTTAACAACTTTGAAAGAGCATTGTACATCGATTATTCCTACCAAGTTTCGTCGAAATCCGGCTAGTAGTTCACGAGAAGATTTTTTAAGAATTTATGTTATTTTTAGATGGCGGCCATCTTGGATTAGCGATGACCTCCATTTTAACAAATCTGAAAAGGCTTCACCCATGGACCATAACTTTTAAGTTTGGCTACCATGGGCCAAGCGGTTCATGTGAAGAAGAATTTTGAAATCTATTAAAAGAACGACCTTTTGACCTTTTGGCGACCATCTTGGATGCCATAACCATCCGATTTCAACAAAAAATGCACCAGAGTGATACGTTGATACCTTCAATTTGATATATGACATGGCCATATTCGGTCAAAAATAAAATTTGACCCCAATTTGACAACACGGGCCACGCCCATTTTTGAACCCGGGGTCACCATTTTAACAACTTTGAAAGAGCATTGTACATCGATCATTCCTATCAAGTTTTGTCTAAATCCGGTTGGCGGTTCTTGAGAAGATTTTTGAAGAATTTATGCTATTTTTACACTGCGGCCACCTTGGATTACGTAATGTCATTTTAACAATTTTGTAATCCCCCTACCTAAGGACCATGACCATGAAGTTTGGTGACTATAGGCCCAATGGTTACTGAGGAGAAGATGTTTGAAAATGTTCACGGACTGATGGACACATTGCGGTAACAATAGCTCACACAAACTTCGCTCCGGTGAGCTTAAAAGAACAAATAGTGATGAGTAACAGAGAATAAATAGTAATGTTTGTCAACATTTTTAAGGAAACACCGCCCTGATATCAGTGTGGAAATTTACGTCGGATATAAAATGTATAATAATGCGAATCAATATATAGGGTAATGATGAATGAATGGTTATTTTGTCAGAAAATGCGGTATAAAACAGATAAAATACAATACAAAAGAAGAACTGGCATCGTTAAACGAAGCTAATCCCCTCGCTGGCAGCCTTGATAATAATAATAAAAACAAATTAAGGCCTCGGTGACCTTCGTCGGTCGGACGTGGGTTTTATGCAAAACAAAGCACCATCCCTAGACACACATTGTGGCCAAATATTATAAAAATCGGTGAAGCGGTTCATAAGTTATTGAATAAACAAAAACGAATTTAACACATTTGCTTTACAAACAAGGTGAACAAAAGTCCTCAGTGACGTTGACCTTGGGTGGTCAGACATGGGTCGTATAAAAAAAAAAAAGCATCATCCCTAGACACACATTGTGGCCAAATATTATCAAAATTGGTGAAGCGGTTCTCGAGTTATTGAAAAATGAAAGGTGTTACTAATGTACATACGTACGATGGACCAACACTATAATTATCTCCTCTTGCCTATCAGCAAGGGGATAATAACCTGGCCTGATGCCAGGTCCTTAGGATTAATATTAATCCTACTACTTTTATAATGGACTCTTTAACTCGACACACGGGAAAGCGAAAAATGTACCCGAGGGTCAAACTAGGGATATTGGGATTCCAGTAAGAATGAACTATATCGTTAACCCATTCCTTTCGGAATACACCTTTACACCTCGACGAGACGGTTCATATGGTGGTCGTGACATATACTTCTGAGCACATAGAAGGAAAATATTTAGGATTTTCCGCAAGCATAATGGCATATCCTCGGCATGAAAAGGGTTAAATTACTCTGCACACGCTCCCAACCAGCCAACCACCTGCTCAATGAAGGACAGAATAAACAACTGAACTGTGTGTTAGATAATAAAATTTAATTTATATAAAATCTCCAACACTGCCTGGATGGTTGTTACCAGGGCTCCAGATAAGGAACTAGTAATCGAGTATCGTCACTTCACCATTTCTGAAACAATTGGGTATTTCTTCTTTCTTTCTTTTAATATTAGTGTTTAACGGCCTATCAACAGCTATGGTCATGTAAGGCCGGGCAAACGGTTTCGATCCCATTTTAACCTGTTGCACTAAGGAGAAAATCCCAAAATCAGAACGGAATATTTACATTGAGAACAAATATATTCAGCCCTGAAATTAGAATAACCTGACCTGGTGCCAGGTCCATACCACACCAAGTCACTTGGCCCCTTCCCCTAAAATAGGATTACGAATCGTAATACTCACATAAGGGGTATAACCAGATTCAACTGTCGCATACAAAATGCCAAAGACGTATGTGAGGGCCAAACCAGGTCTCCAGTCGGGATTCCGGTAAGGATGAACCCCGATCGTTAAATTACCCATCGCGTGCTCCCACCTGCCACCCACAATTGGGTATTTCAAAATTTTAATTGGGTAAAATAAAATCACATTGCTGTTTACACATCAGCGGACAGCTTGAATAGTTTGCTTCTAAATGAAAACGTCTGGGCAATTCATTAGATATTGTCTCCTTGGAGACAATTCTAATGAAATGCCAAGATGTGTTTTCATGGAAAAATAAGAAAAACATGCTATATTTGTGGTAGGTTTATTGTTTTCTGCAGCATGATAAAGGTACCACAAATTTTCATTGCTTTTTGATACTCAATACTTCTGATTTCAATTGGGTTTTAGGCAATTTTAATTGGGTATTTAAGCAAATACGCAGCTTATCTGGAGCACTGTGATACTGATTAATAAAATAAGCAACTTTGACCAGAGAAAATGTGTAAATTCTCATCCCATATTTTCTATGGCCTTACAAACCACAAGCCCAATTGTTTGCATGGTAATAGTTGTTGATATAAAACAAAACATAAGACAAATGAATCGTACCATGTTACGATACATGTACATCCCTGTACGCATGTTACTGATACATGTACATCCCTGTACAGTTTTACTGATTATGACATGTACATCCCTGTACGCATGTTACTGTCATGTACATGTACATCCCTGTACGCATGTTACTGGATACATGTACATCCCTGTACGCAGTTACGATACAGTACCCTGTTACGCATGTTACTGATACTGTCATTCCCGTACCATGTTACTGATATATGTACATGTACATCCCTGTAATGTTACTGATACCCTATGTTACATGTACATCTGTACGCATACCCTGATACATATATGTACATCCCTGTATCATGTTACGATACATGTACATCCCTGTAGCATGTATGATGTATCCCGTATGCATGTACTGATATGTACATCCCTGTATCATGTTATGATACATGATACACCCTGTAGCATGTTTTACTGAATATACATCCCTGTATGCATGTTACTGAGATACTTGTATTGTTATCCCTGTACGCATGGTTTAGGATACATGTACATGTACATCCCTGTATGCATGTTACTGATACATGTACATGTACATCCCTGTATGCATGTTACTGATATATGTACATCCCTGTATGCATGTTACTGATATATGTACATCCTGTATGCATGTTACTGATATATGTACATCCCTGTATGCATGTTACTTTATATGTACATCCCTGTATGCATGTTACTGATATATGTACATCCCTGTATGCATGTTACTGATATATGTACATCCCTGTATGCATGTTACTGATACATGTACATCCCTGTATGCATGTTACTGGTACATGTACATCCCTGTATGCATGTTACTGATACATGTACATGTACATCCCTGTACGCATGTTACTGATACATGTACTTGTACATCTGGTATGCATGTTATGATATATGTAACATCCCACTGTATGCATGTTACTGATAAATGTACATGTTACATCCTGTATGCATGTTACTGAACATGTACTTGTACATTCCCCTGTCCGATGTTACGGATAAATGTAAATGTTACATCCCTGTATGCATTGTTACTGATTACATTTACAAGTACATTACCCTGTATGCATGGTTACTGATATCATGTACATGTACTCCCTGTATGCCCATGGTACATCCCTGTAGCATGTTACTGATACATGTACATGTACATCCCTTGTATGCATGTTTACTGATATATGTTAAAATCCCATGTATGCATGTTACCCTGTATGCATGTTACATGTACATCCCTGTAAAATGCATAATGTTACCCTGGATATATGTACATCCCTGTTATGCATGGTTACTTATACATGTACATGTACTTCCCTGTATGCCCATGTTATGCGATTATTGTTACATGTACATCCCTGTATGCTTGTTACTGATACATGTACATCCCTGTTATGCATGGTTACTGATATAAGTACTCCCTGTATGCATGTTCTGAATATATGTACATCCCTGTATGCAATGTTACTTGATACATGTACATGTTAATCCCTGTATGCCATGTTACTGATATTTGTACATCCCTGTTATGCATGTTACTGATACATGTATTCATGTTACCATCCCTGTTATGGCATGTTTACTGAATATATGTAAACAGTAATCCCTGTTGCATGTTAACTGTTACATGTATATGTACATCCTGTGTGCTGTTACTGATACCATGTACATGTACATTACTGTTATGCTGGTTATGATACATGTACATGTACATCCCTGTATGCATGTTACTGATACATTGGTAATTATTTACATCCCTTTATGCTGTTTATGATTCATGTACATGTACCCATCCCTGTATGCATGTTAACTGAGACATTTGTACATGTACATCCCTGTATGCATTTACATCCCTGTTAGGTGTTACTTGTTAACATGTTACATGTACATCCCTGTATGCATGTTACCCTGATACATGTACATGTACTTCCTGTTAGGCATGTTACTTGAATACATTGTTCAATGTACATCCCTGTTATGCATGTTTACTGATACATGTAATGTAAACATCCCTGTATGCATGTTACTGATATATGTAATCCTGTTTGCTATGTTATACTTGATAAATGTACATGTAACATCCCTGTATGCATGTTTACTGGTATTATGTTACATCCCTGTATGCATGTTACCTGATACTATTTGTACAATTTGTACATCCCTGTATGCATGTTTACTGATTATATGTACATGTACATCTGTATGCTTGTTACTGATTACATGTAATGTACATCCCTGGTATGCATGGTTTATGATACATGTATATGTACTTCCGTGTGATGTTACTGATACAGGTACATGTACATCCCTGTATGCTTGTTACGATAATGTTATATGTTACATCCTGTGTGCATGTTACTGATACATGGTACATGTTACATCCCTGTACGCATGTTACTGAGTATTTGTTAACATCCCTGTATGATTCTGTACTGAATACATATGTTTACATGTACCACCCTGTATTGCATGTTACTTGATATTATGTATCGTACTCCCTGTGTGCAAATGTTACTGATTACATGTTACATTGTACATCCCTGTATGCATGGTTACTGAATACATGTTTTGTAAACATCCCTGATGTGCATGTTACTGATACATGTACATGTACATCCCTGTACGCATGTTACTGATACATGTATATGTACATCCCTGTGTGCATGTTACTGATACATGTACATGTACATCCCTGTTTGTGCATGTTTTTTTACTGGAGTACATTGTTACCATGTACCTTTCTGTAATGCATTTTTGTTTTTTTTACTGATAAATGTACATGTTCATACCTGTAAGACATGGTACCCTTGATTTGCATGTATATGTACAATCCCTGTTATGGCATGTTTTTTATTGATATATGTACCATCCCTGTACGCAATATTATGATTACATGTACATGTACAATCCTGTATGCAATGTTACTGATTACATGGTACCATCCCTGTATGCTTGTTAAACTGATACATGTACTTGTACATCCCTGTACGCATGTTTACTGATACATTGTTTTTTTATATGTACATTCCCTGTGTGCATGTTTACTGATACATGTTACATCCGGTTACATCCTTGTGTGAAGTTACTGATTACATGTACATTTATACATCCCTGTAGCATGTTACCTGAATACAATGTATATGTACATCCTGTGTGCAATGGTTTACTGATAACATGTTAAATGTACATCCACTGTGTGCATTGTTACTGTACATGTACATGTTACATTACCCTGTATGCCATGTTAGTTGATCAATGTATATGTACATCCCTGTTACGCATGTTACCCTGTACATGACATGTTAAATTTCCCTGTATGCATGTTACGGATACATGTACCATCCTGTATGCCCTTGGTTACTGATACATTGGCATTTTACATGAAACATTCCCTGTAAAGGGCATTTGTTACTTGATATATGTACATGTAACCCATCCTGTATGCCATTGTTAATTGATACATGTACATTGTACATCCCTGTATGCATGTTTACTGATAACATTGTACATTTGGACAATTCCCTGTTATGCATGTTACTGAGACATGTACTTCCCTGTTGTGTTACTGTACATGTACATGTACAATCCCTGTACGCATGTTAACTGATACTTGTACATAGTAAACATCCCTGTAAGAGTTACCCTGATACATGGGACATGTTACATCCTCTGTAGCATGTTACTTTGATTCATGTACATGTACATCCCTGTATGCATGTTACTGATTACATGTACATGTTAAACATCCCTGTATGCCATGTTACTGATCATTTACATGTACTTCCCTAAGTAAGCCCTATGTTTATGATACATTTTTTTTTTGTTAAATTGTATAAATTTCCTGTACGCATGTTACCCTGATACATGTTAATGTTAGATGTTACTTTGTTACATGTACATTGTACATCCTGTTATTGCAATGTTACTGATACCCATGGTTACATTGGGGGTAAGGATCCCTGTACGCATGTTTACTGATACATTGTACATGGTACATTCCCTGTGTGCATGGTTACTGATACATGTACATGTACAATCCCATGTTACGCTTTGTTATTGGATTACATGTACTTGTACATCCCTGTAGCATGTTACTGATACCCATGTACCTCCCTGTATGCCATGTTACTGATACATGTACATGTAAACATCCCTGGTATGCATGTTACTGATACATGTACAATGTACATCCTGTACGCATGTTACCCTGGATATAATGTACCATTGTTTACATCCCTGTGTGCATGTTACTGATACATGTAAATGTTAAATCCTGTATGCATGTTACCTGATTTACATGACATGTTAATCCCTGTATTGCTTGGTTACTGATACATGTACATCCCTGTGTGCATGTTACTGATTTAATGGTAATTGTAATCCCCTGTATGCCATGTTATGATATATGTACAATCCCTGTTTATGCATTGTTACTGAATAACATGTACAGTACCCATCCCTGTAAGCATGTTACTGCTATATGTTACTTCCCTGTATGGCATGGTTAATGAATGTATTTCGTACATTCCCTGTATGCTTGATTACTGATACATGTACATGTACATCCCTGTATGATGTTACTGATCCTTATGTAATGTACAATCTGTTATGCATGTTACTGGATACATGTAAACATTGTACCATCCCTGTATGCATGTTACTGATACAAGTTACTTGTACATTACCTGTATGCATTGTTGCTTTGGATACATGTAATGTACATTCCCTGTTCCCGCATGTTATGATATAGGTACCATGTACATTCCCGTATGTGGCAGTGTTACTGATACATGGTACATGTGACATCCCTGTATGCATTGTACTGATACATTGTACATGTACATCCCTTTATGCATGTTAATGATACCATTGGTACATGTTAAATCCCCTGTATGCATGTTTACTGATTACATTGTATATGTACATCCCTTGTTATTTGCATGTTTACTGATAACATGTACATGTTTATGCATTGTTATGATACATGTTTGCATTGTACAATCCCTGTATGTTATGTTTCTGAATACATGTCAAGTGGTTACCATCCCTGTATGCTGGTTACTGATTTACATGATACCATGTACATCCCTGTATGGCATGTTACTGGATTTTACAATGTTGTATTTATGTACATCCCTGTATGCATGTTTCTGATACTGTACATCCCTGTTAAGCATGTTACTGATACATGTTACATGTACATCCTGTATGCAATGTTATGATACTGTACATGTACAATCCTGGTTATGCATTTACTGATACATTGGTACAATGTACAATCCCACTGTAATGCATTTGTTTACTGACTTTACTGTACATTCCCTGTATGCCATGTTACTGGATACATGTACATGTAATCCCTGTACCCCGCATTGTTCTGATGCAGTATATGTTACCTCCCTGTGTGCATGTTACAGTACATGTTACATGTACATCCCTGTGTGACATGTTATGATTACTTGTTCATGTAAACATCCCTCAGGTACGCAGTTACTGATAACAGTATAAGTACCCATCCAGTGTGCATTGTTACTGATTAAACATGTTACATGTTAATCCCTAGTTGTGCATTGTTACTGATTAACATGTACATGTACATCCCTGTATTGCATGTTACTGATAATGTATGATTTACATACCTGTATGCATTGTTAGCTGATACATGTACATGTAACATCCCTGTATGCTTGGTTACTGATACATGTACATCCCTGTATGCATTGTTACTGATACCTTGTACATGTCATCCCTGTATGCATGTTACTGATACATGTACATGTACATCCCTGTATGCATGTTACTGATACATGTACATGTACATCCCTGTATGCATGTTTACTGATACCCTGTAAATGTACATTCACTGTTATGCATGTTACTGAATGTTTACATGTACATCCCTGTATGCATGTTACTGATTACTGATAATGTACTTGTACATCCCTGTAATGCCCATGTTATGATTACATGTTACATGTATTATCCCTCGTATGCATGTTACTGTAAATGTACATCCCTGTATGCAATGTTACTGATCATGTACATCCCCTGTATGCAATGTTACTGATACCATGTAAATGTACAACCCTGTACGCATTTGTTACTTGATACATGTACATGTTACAATCCCTGTTATGCATGTTACTGATACATGTACAATGTCCACATCACTGTACGCATGTTACTGATTTACATGTACAGGTACATCCCTTGTAATGCCCATTGTTACTGGAAAATGTACATGTTACATCCCTGTATGCAATGTTATGATACATGTACATGTATCCTGTACGCATCGTTACTGATACATGTTACATGTACATACCCTGTAATGACATTGTTACTGATACATGTATATGTACCATTCCCTGTATGCATGTTACTGGATATATGGTAAATAGCCCTGTATGCATGTTGTTACTGATATATGTACATCCCTGTATGAATGTTACTGTACTGTTAAATGTTACATTCCGTTACGCTTGTTACTTGATACAATGTACCCATTTGTACATCCCTGTACGCATGGTTACTGATACATGTACATGGTAACATCCCTGTATGCATGTTAACTGATGACATGTACATGGTACATCCCTGTATGCATGTTACTCCCGATATTACATGTACTGTACATCCCATGGATGCATGTTTCTGTTACATGTTAATGTACATCCTGACGCATGTTTACTGATACATGGTTCTTTACATCCCTGTTACGGCGATGTTAACTGATACTGGTACATGTACATCCCTGTATGCCTGTTTATGGATAACATGTACATGTACCCCATCCCTGGTATGCATTGTTATGATACATGTACATTGTAACATCCCTGGTACGCCATTGTTACTGGATACATGTACATGGTACATCCCTGTTGCATGTTACTGATTACTGAAATGAAATTGTACATTCCATGTAATGGCATGTTAACTGATACATTGTAATGTACATTCCCTGTAGCATGTATGATAATGTACAATCCTGTTAATTCATGTTACTGATACATTGTACATGTTACATCCCTGTATGCATGTTTACTGATTACTTGTCATGTAATCCTGGTATGAAGGTTACTGGATATATGTTACATGTACATCCCTGTGTGCATGTTACTGATTACATGTACATTGTACATCCCTGTATGCTATGTTCTGTACATTTGTCATGTAACCATCCTGTATGCCATGTTATGATACCATGTACATCCCTGTATGCATGTTACTGATACAAGTGTACATGTAACATCCCTGTATGACATTGTTACGATTATGTATGTAATTGTACTTTCCTGTATGCAATGTTATGAACATGTACATTGTACATCCCTGTATGCATGTTACTGATACCTGTACATGTACATCCCTTGTATGCCCATGTTACCTGATCCATGTACCCCATGTACCATCCCCTGTACTCATTGTTACTGATAATCCTGTATTATGTACATTTCCGGTGTGCATGTTACTGATACATGTACCATGTACATCCCTGTATGCATGTTACCCTTGTTACTTTTACCAGTAATCCAATGTATGCAGGTTACTGATACAGGTATATGTAATCCACTGGTATGCTATTGTTACTGATACATGTACCATTCCCTGTATGCCCCCCCATGTTTATGATTCTTGTACATGTACATTCCTGTATGTCATGTTACTGATAATGTACCCATGTTACCATCCCTGTATGCATGTTACTGATACACTGTTACATTGTACCATCCCTGCTGTATTGCATGGTTACTGGATTCATGTATATGTACATCCTGAATGCATGGTTACAGATGCATGGTAACATCCCTGTATGCATGTTTCTCGTAACATGTAACATGTACATCCCTGTATTGCATGTTACTGATACATGTACATGTACATCCAATGGATGCATGTTACTGATACATGCTTACATGTTCATCCATGTATGCATGTTAATGATACCATGTACATTCCCTGTTATGCATGTTTACTGATACATGTACAATGTAATCCCTGTAAGGAAGTTACTGATACATGTAGCATAGTTACATCCCTGTTGTGCATAGGTTACTGATACAGGTCATGTACATCCCTGTGTGCATGTTAACTTGGATTATATGTACATGTACATCCCTGGTTTTCGCATGTTACTGATACAATTGTAATTATGTACAATCCCTGTGTGCATGTTACTGATACATGTACATGTACATCCCTGTGTGCATGTTACTGATACATGTACATGTACATCCCTGTATGCATGTTACTGATACATGTATATGTACATCCCTGTACGCATGTTACTGATACATGTACATGTAACATCCCTGTATGCATGTTACTGATTATGTACATGTACATCCCTGTATGCATGTTACTGATACATGTACATGTACATCCCTGTATGCATGTTACTGATATATGTACATGTACATCCCTGTATGCATGTTACTGATACATGTACATGTACATCCCTGTATGCATGTTACTGATACATGTACATGTACATCCCTGTATGCATGTTACTGGTACATTACATGTACATCACCTGTTTAGCATCGTTAACTTGATTACAATGTAATCCCTGTATGCATGTTTCTGATACCATGTAATTGTAAACATCCATGTTGTACGCTTGTTACTTGATTAAATGTACATGTACCCAACCCTGTATGCATGTTACTGATTCATGGACATGTACATCCCGGTAATGCATGTTAACTGTTACTTGTTACGATGTACATCTGTACGCATGTTACTGATTTACATGTTCCATGTACATCCCGTGTTCGGCATGGTTACTGATTAACATGTACATGTACATCCCTGTCAGATGCATGTTTACTGATTACTATGTACATGTAATCCCTGTATGCATGTTACTGATACATGTAACATGTACATCCCTGTACGCTGTTACTGAGATATTGTTACATGTACAATCCCTGTGTGCATGCTTACTGATACATACATGTACTATCCCTGTATGCTATGTACTGATACATGTACAATGTACACTCTATGCATGTTACTGATAACAATGTACAACGCCTAATGCATGTTACTGATACATTATCATGTACATCCCTGTATGCAGTACATGATATATGTACATGTACATCCCTGTATTGCATGTTCTGATACATTGTACATGTAAATCTCTGTATGCATGTTACTGATACATATACAATGTACATCCCTGTATGCATACTGAATACATGTACATACATCCTGTATGCATGTTTACTGATACAAATGTACATGTACATCCCTGTGTGCAGTTACTGATACATGTTACATTGTACATCCCTGTATGCATGTTTACAGATACATGTACATAACATCCCTGTAAATGCATGTTACTGATCCATGTATATGTAACATCCCTGTATGCATGTTACTGATACATGTATTCTGTAGCATGTTACTTGATACAATACATGAACAACCCTGTAGCCATGTTTTAACTGATACCAATGTACATGTTACATCCCTGTATGCATGGATAACTGATACATGTACATACATCCCTGTATGCATGTTACTGATACATTGTACAATTGTACATCCCTGTACGCATGTTACTGATACCAAGACATTGTACACCCTGTATGCATTTACTGATACATTGTACATGTACAGTCCCTGTTATGCAATGTATACTGAAACATGTACATGACATCCCTGTATGCATGTTATAACTGATACATGTACATCCCAGTATGCATGTACCTGATACATGTACAAGAACCATCCCTGTATGCATGTTAACTGATACAATGTACATCCCTGTATGCATGTTACAGATCCCCACATGTACATGTACATCCCTGTATGCATATTACGGATATATTGTACATGACATCCCTCCAGTTAATTCATGTTACTGATACAAGTACATGTAAACATCCCTGTATGCATGTTATGATACATTACAATGTACATCCCTTAAGCATGTTACTGATACATGTACAAGTACATCCCTGTATGCTGTTACTGATACATGTACAATGTACATGTACATCCCTGTAATTGCAGTACTTATACAATTGTAACAATCCCTGTATGCATGTTACTACTGTTACATGTTACATGTACAATCCTGTATGCATGTTACTGAATACATGTACAATCCCTGTATGCATGTTACTGATACAAGTACATGTACATGCCCTGATCATGTTACTGAGAGATGAACATGACAGTCCCTGTAAATGCATGTTACTGATACATGTACATGTACATCCCTGTATGCATGTTACTGATACATGTACATGTACATCCCTGTATGCATGTTACTGATACATGTACATGTACAAAGTCCGCTGATTGCATGTTACATATACATGACCAGTGTACATTCCCTGTGTGCATGTTTTAATGATACATGTTACATTGTCATCCCTGTATGCATGTTACTATACATGTACATGTACCCATTCCCTTGTATGCTCATGTTACTGATACATTGTAACATTTGTACATCCCTGTATGCATGTTTACTGATACATGTATAATGTACAATCCCTGTATTAATGCATGTTTACTGAAACATGTTTACAGGTTACATCCCTTACGCATGTTACTGATACATGTACATGTACATCCCGCCTGTGTGCATGTTACTGATACAATGTACATTGTACATGCCCTGTAACGCATGTTACTGCTACATGTATATGTAACATCCCGTGTGCATGTATACTGGATTACATGTACATCCCTTATGCATTTTACTGATACATGTACATTACCCATTTCCCGTATGCTTTGTTACTGATACATTACATGGTACAACCCTTGTACCTCCCATGTTACTGCTATATGTTACATGTAAAGCTAATCCCTGTTGTGCATGTTACTGGATAACATGTACCATGTAACATCCCGTATTGCATGTTACTGATACAAGTTTGTACATGTACATACCCTGTA
Organism: Conchocele bisecta; assembly: GCA_029237695.1. Classification (NCBI taxonomy): domain Eukaryota; kingdom Metazoa; phylum Mollusca; class Bivalvia; order Lucinida; family Thyasiridae; genus Conchocele; species Conchocele bisecta. The sequence goes on along the minus strand of CM055266.1, from coordinate 34,135,401 downwards.
TTGCCATGTTACTGATACAAGTTACAATCCCTGTAATGCATGATTACTGATACATGTACAATGTACACTCCCCTGGTATGCATGTTAACTGATATATGTACATGTACATCCCTGTATGCATGTTACTGATACATGTACATGTACATCCCTGTATGCATGTTACTGATACATGTACATGTACCATCCCTGTAATGCATGTTACTGAATACATGTAATGAGTGTACATCCCTTTGTATGCATTTGTTTACTCGATACATGGTAGAGGTGTACATCCCTGTATGCATGTTTACTGATACATTGTACAGGTTTACACTCCCTTGTAATGCTAATGTTACTAGATACATGTACATCCCTTATGCATGTTACTGATACATTACATGTACATTCCCTGTACATGTTACTGATATAATGTAACATGTACATGTACCATCCCGAAAGCATGTTTACTGATACATGACATGTACATCCCTTATGCCATGTTACTGATGTATGTACATCCCTGTATGCATGTTACCCTGATACATGTAAACATGTACATCCCCTGTAGCATGTTACTGTACATGTATGTACAATCCCTGTATGCATTTACTGTACATTGATAATCCCTGTATGCAGTTTTTTACTGTACATGTACATGTATTTGCGCATACTGTTACATGTACATTGTTAACACCCTGTACGCATGTTACTGATACATGTACATGTACCCAACCCTCCCGTGTTGATGAATACATGTTACATGTACATCTGTACGCATGTTACTGTACATGTCATGTACATCCCTGTAGCATGTTACTGATACATGTACATGTACATCCCATGTATGCAGTTAGATATTTGTACAATACCCTGTAGCATGTTACTAGTTTTCATGTACATGTACATCCCTGTACGCATGTTCCCTGATAATGTACATGTACATCCCTGATGCAGGTTACTTGATACATGACATGTACATCCCGTATGCATGATACGATACATGTTACATGTATGCATGTTTTACGATTACATGTACATCCCTGAAATGCATGTTCACTGATCCCACATGTACATGTACAATCCCTGTACGCATGTTACAGATACATGTACATGTACATCCCTGTATGCATGTTAATACTGATACCTTTGTACATCCCTGTAGTGCATAACCCAATACATGTACATCCATGTAGCATGTTACTGATACATGTACATCCCTGTATGCATGTTACTGATACCCATGTACATGTACATCCCTTGTTACGCATGTTTACTGATACATGTACATGTTCATCTGTACGCATGTTACTTGATACATGCTACATGTACTCCCTGTAGGCATTTAATGATACAGTATGTACATCCCGTATGCATGTACTGATACATGACATGTACATCCCCTGTACGCATGTTACTGATACATTGTACATGTACATCCCTGTACTCATGTTACGATACATGTACAGTAAATCCCGTATGCAAGTACTGATACATGTACATGTACTGATCATGTACATGTACAATCCTGTACGCAGTTACTTGATTACATGTTATACATCCCTGTGCAGTTATGAAACATGTACATGTACATCCCTGTACGCATTGTTACTGATACAAGTTACTGTACATCCCTTATGCATGTTACTGATACATGTACATCCCCTGTATGCAATGATTACTGATACATGTACATGTACACCCTGTATGCCCATGTTTACTGATACTGTCTTGTATCCCTGCGCATTATTTTACTGATAATGTAACATGTACATCCCTTGTGGCATGTTACTTGATACATGTACATGTACATCCCTGTATGCATGTTTACTGATTAACATGTTATGTACATCCCTTAATTGCATACTGATCACATGTACATCCCTGTAGGCATGTTACTGATACATGTACATACATCCCTGAAATGCATGTTTTACTGATAATGTAACATGTACATCCCCTGTACATGTTCACTGACATTTAACATGTACATCCCTGTATCTTGTTACTGATACATGTGTACAATCCCCTGTTTCATGTTACTGATAACAATGTACATGTACACCCGTAGCATGTTACTGATAATGTACCCAGTACATCCCTGTGCATGTTACTGATAATGTACTGTACATCCCTTGTATGCATGTACTGATACCTGTACATGTACCCATATGTATGCATTTTTCTGATACATGTAAATGTACATCCCTGTATGCATTACTGATACATGTAACATCGGTATGCATACTGATACATGTACTGTATCATCCCTGTTTGATGTTACTGATAATGTACATGTACATCCCTGTATGCATAAGATACATGTACATGTACCCATGTATGCTATGTTTACTGATACATGTATGTACATCCCGTCATGCATGTTACTGATAACATTGTACATCCCCTGTTTCAGGTTACTGATATTGTACATGTACACCTGTATGCATGTTACTGATACATGTACATGTACATCCCTGTATGCATGTTACTGATACATGTACATGTACATCCCTGTATGCATGTTACTGATACTGTACATCCCTGTATGCATACCTGATACTGTATGTACATCCCTGTTACGCTGTTATGATACATGTATGTACTCCCTGTTGCAGTTACGATACATGTACAAGTACATCCCTGTTTGGCATGTTACTGATACATGTACATGTAACACCCTGTACCCGGCTGTTACGAACATGTATATGTACATGTTGTTTGCAGTTTCTGATACATGTACTCCCTGTTTGCATGTTACTGATCCCAATGTACATGCATCCCTGTTATCATGTTACGATACATGTATATGACAATCCTGTACGTGTTTAACCCTGATACATGTACATTCATCCCTGTTATGCATGTTACTGATACATGTACATCCCTGTATGCATGTTACTGATTAAACGTCTTGTACATCCCTGTAGCATGTTTTACTGTTATATTGTAACATGTACATCCCTGTAAGCATGTTACTAGATACATGTACATGTACATCCCTGTTGCATGTTACTGATACATGTACATGTACCTTCCCTTTGTATGCCCATGGTACTGATACATGTTAAAATCCCTGTATGCATGTTTACTGATACTGTACATGTATGCTGTTACGATACATTTACCATGTCATCCCTGTACGCATGTTTTACTGATACATGTAATGTACCATCCCTGTACATTTTACTGTTACATGTACATGTACATCCCTGTATGCATGACTGATACATGTACATGTATATGTTTCTGATACATGCATGTTACATCCCTGTAGCTGATTACGATTAAATGTACATACAATCCCCTGTAGCATGTTACTGATATGTACATGTACATCCCCTGTATGCATGTTACTGATACATTGTAACTTGTATCCCTGTACGCATGTTACTGATACATGACATGTTATCATGATACTGATACATGTACATCCCTGTATAAAAAAAAAAAGAAAAAAAAAAAAAAAAAATAAAAAAAAAATAAGAAAATAAAAAAAAAAAAAAAAAAAAAAAAAACGCCTGTTACTGATACTGTATGTACATCCCTGTAGCATGTACTGACATGTACATCCCTGTATGCATGTTACTGATACTGTTACATGTACATCCCTTATGCATGTTACTGATCATTACATGTACATCCCTGTACGCATGTTACTATTATTAATGTACATCCCTGTGTGATTTACTGATAACCTGTACTGATCCCTGTATGCATGTTACTATACATGATACTTACATCCCTGTATGCATGTTACTGATACATGTACATCCCTTTGCATGTTACTGATACATGTAATTGTAACTTTAAGCTGTTACTGATAATGTTACATTACAACCCCTGTATGCATGTTTTTACTAAACATGTACATCCCTGTATGCATGTTACTGATACAGTACATTGTTACATCCCTGTATCATGTTAATAATTCAGTACAGTACACCCTGTAGAGTTAACCTGATATGTACATGTTACATCCTGTGGTCATACTGATACATGTACATGTACATCCCTGTATGCATGTTTACTGATACATTGTACATACCATCCCTGTATGCATGTTACTGATAACATGTCACCCTGTATGGCATGTTACCTGTACAATGTACACCCGTATGCATGTTACTGATACATGAACAATGTACAATCCCTATGCATGTTTACTGATTACCCATGTATGTTACATGTATGCATGTTTACTGATACATGTACATGTACATCCCTGTATGCATGTTACTGATACATGTACATGTACATCCCTGTATGCATGTTACTGATACATGTACATGTACATCCCTGTATGCATGTTACTGATACATGTACATGTACATCCCTGTATGCATGTTACTGATACATGTACATGTACATCCCTGATATGTTACTGATACAGAATCATCCCTGTATGCAATTACTGATAACATACCCAAGTACATCCCGTGCAAGGTTATGATACATGTTACTTCCCTGTATGCATGTTACTGATACATGTACATTCCCAAATCCCTTATGATGTTACTATAATGTACAGTACATCCCTGTATGGCATGTTTACTGATAACATTAATGTTACATCCCTGTATTGCATGTTACCCTGATACATGCATGTTACATCCCTGTATGCATGTAAACCTGATATGTACATGTACATCCCTGTTACATGTTACTGACATGTGACATGTTACATACCACCCTGTAATGCATGTTTACAGGATAGCATGTACATCCCTGTATGCATGTTACTGACAAGTACATGTACTCCCTGTATGCATGTTACTGATCCCATGTACATCCCTGTCATGTTTACGATACAAGTACATGGTACAATGTATGCAGTTACTGATATATGTACATGTACCCATCCCTGTATCATGTTACTGATACTGTACATACACCCTGTATCATGTTTACTGATAAGACATGTCATCCCTGTATGCAGTACTGATACATGTACAGTACATCCCGTTTAGCATGTTACCTGATACATGTACAGTACATCCCTGTGTGCATGGTTACTGATAACCCTGTAATGTACATCCCTGTTGCATGTTTACTGATTACATGTTACATGTACATCCCTGTATGGCATGTACTGATACATGCATGATCCCTTTAATGCATGTTACTGATACATGTATAAAGTACATCCCTGTATGATCTGATACCTGTACATCCCCCTGTATGCTGTTACTGATACATACATGTAACATCCCTGTATCATGTACTGGATACCCATGTACATGTACCATCCCTGTTATGCAAGTTCCTGATACTTTGTACATACCAATCCCTGTATCATGTTACTGATACATGTACATGTACATCCCTGTATGCATGTTACTGATACATGTACATGTACATCCCTGTATGCATGTTACTGATACATGTACATGTACATCCCTGTATGCATGTTACTGATACATGTACATGTACATCCCTGTATGCATGTTACTGATTATGAACAATCCTGTAGCATGTTACTGATACATGTACATGTAACCCGTCCCTGATTTGCATGATACATGTACTTAACCCAATGTATGCATTTGTTACTGATACATGACATCCTGTATGCTGTTACTGATACATGTACATCCTGTATGCATGTTACTGTATGTACATCCCTTAATATGATTTCTGATATGTACATGTACATCCCTGTATGCATGTTACTGATACATGTACATGTACATCCCTGTATGCATGTTACTGATACATGTATATGTACATCCCTGTATGCATGTTACTGATACATGTACATCCCTGTATGCATGTTACTGATACATGTACATGTACATCCCTGTATGCATGTTACTGATATATGTACATCCCTGTATGCATGTTACTGATACATGTACATCCCTGTACGCATGTTACTGATACATGTACATCCCTGTACGCATGTTACTGATAATGTACATCCCTGTATGCATGTTACTGATACATGTACATGTACATCCCTGTATGCATGTTACTGATACATGTACATGTACATCCCTGTACGCATGTTACTGATATATGTAAGCATCTTGTAAACCCACACGGTTTACATGGTAATAAAGTAAACCCACACGGTTTACATGGTAATAAAGTAAGTTGACTCAAATCAGTCTATGTTTAACTCAAATCATTGTAATTCGTTGCAACTACCGGTATATATAACGGTATATATAATTTGACTCAAATCATTCTATGTTTAACTCAAATCATTGTAATTCGTTGCAACTATATATAATTTGACTCAAATCATTCTATGTTTAACTCAAATCATTGTAATTCGTATAGTTGCAACGAATTACAATGATTCGAGTCAAATTATTATAGTTAGAATTATTCAAGTCAAAGACAAGGGAGATAACTGAACTTACATTTTTTATTACAGTTGACATTCTGTAGTTCCATTTTGAAATTGATGACAATTAAAATTACCTGTCATACTCGGTTTAGTGTGACTTTATGGTGTTTAACGGCCTGTCAACAGGTAGACATTTTACGTCGAGTTAACATGGTTGAATCCCATATTTCACCCGTTGTGAAAATCCCAACATCAGAACTGAATATTTACCAAAAAATATGTATTCAGCCCTGAAATTAGAATAACCTGACCACGTGCCAGGTCCTCACCACACCAGAGCCACTTAGCCCCCCCCACTCCCTAAAGTAATACTAATCTTACACTACTTTTGTTCCTGTGGCAAGTCGTAGACAAGATATAATAGAAGGAATCGGTGGAAGATGGCTACCTCTTGGAGTCACAGGTGAAAGACCGGACCTGTGACACAAAAAAATGCCCATTAAAAAAATCAATTACCCCACCCACTTTGTCTCATACAGTACTATGTTCTTTTATGTACTGTATGAGACCAAGTGGGTGGGGTAATAGGATTTGTTTTGTGTCACAGGTCTGCGTCTTCCACCTGTGCTTTTGGAGTTGGCCTCTTTCTTTCACCAATAGCCTTCAATTTTAACCCTTACTACGCTGAATTAAATGTTGTCATTTGCTGGAAATGTTTTATTTTCAATATTTCTCGACAAAAACCAGTGGAGACGATTCTCATGTGCTGTCAAAACCAGTTTTTTGTTAATAATTAAAGCAAAAATGAACAACAGCAGACGGCAGTTTCCGTCAACAGCGTAGGAAGGGTTAATCCATTACATTCTGATTGATTGACTGACTGGGGTATTATGCCCACTCGATATCATGGTAATTTGTTTGTTTCTTTGTTGGGGTTTAACGGCCTATCAACAGCTAAGGTCATTTAAGGCCGGGTCAATGGGTTTACCGGTAGTACTAAATATTACCTGTACATGTACAAAATGGGTGGGGGGGGAGGGGGGGGGGGGGGGAATCCCAAAATCAGAACTGAATATTTACAATAAAATAACTATATATTCAGCCCTGAAATCAGAATGATCCTGATCTGATGCCAGGTCCTCGCCACACCAGAATCACTTGGCCCCTCCCAAAAGCAGTAGGATCAGTAATAATCTTACTACTTTTATAATGGGCAATACCCAATTCAACTCCCAGGTAACAAAAGAGCCAAAGATAAAAACGTACCCGAGGGCCAAACAAGCCAAATCGTGATTCCTACAAGGAGGAACCCCTACCGTTAATTTACACTATCGCGTTTGCCCGACCAACCACCACTCCGGTAAGGATGAACCAGAATGTAATAGATTAACCCTTACAGCGCTGAATTAAAATGTGTCGTCTGCTGTTTATTTTTTATTTTTCATTTTTCTTATCAAAATCATGCTTTGACAGCACTTTAGAATCATTTCCAATGGAAATGATTCTAAAATGCTGTCAAACCATGTTTTTATTTAGAGAAAATACAAAATAAGGAACAACAGCAGACGACAATTTTCGGTTCCCGCCTTCTAAGGGTTAATAAAATACATGTAGTGTCATCAGTACAAGATGTTGTGCAATAATCATAAGTTAAACTTCACCAGTATTTTAATTAGCGAAGATATTAAATATAGAGACATATATTAATTAATTTAGTAATACACACCTATCTATTTATAGTCTTAAAGACTACATGTAGCTGCATATACATGTACATGTACAGTAGCTGCCAAAAATATATCGTGCATTAATTTTGTCACAGAACACAACCAACAACCGCTAAGTAAATTTTAGTAAAACAGTTAGAAAGTATCTCTTACAATACCGAATAAAAATGTAGTCCTCTTATTTTAGTTTCTTTTTTTTTTTCATTTGATAAAAACATGTTCTAAAAGTGCATGAGAATCAAGTCTTCATCCATTGTTTTCAATAAAAACATGTTGTGACGGTGAACGAGAGTCGAGACGATACTCATTTGCAGCCACCACAGGTTTTTGGTAAGTAATATTAGATAAATAAGAAAAAAACCAACAGACAATAATTTTCGTTTCACGTCTCAAAATATTTGTCAGTGTCACCAGTGTAGCCCGAATATTTGTCCACCAGTGTAGCCCGAAATATTTGTCACCATGTAGCCCGCAATGTTCCACCAAAAATTATTTGTCACCAGTGTAGCCCGAGATCAGCATGATGATGGCATACAATACGACTTTTAGCTCTTATGTGGCATGTTTGTAGGAAAATAAAATACGACAACATATTTAAGGCACACCTCTGTACTGCTCAAAGCAATATCTATATCTCTATACAGTGATATTCGAGATCTTCCGATTCTCCACCAAATATTTGTATAAACTATAAACAATCACAAAATGTGACATAAAATGCTGCCTACGATTGCATAGTAAAACATATGAACACAAAATAAGACGTATACAAAGATATATGGGCTGCCTCAAGTAAAAATATATTTACATACATGTATATTATTATGAGCGCTCGGCTGGGAAAATGGACCTTACGACATAATGTGACGAGCATAGATCCTGATCAGCCTGCGCTGATGAGAAAAGGGGCGATGCAGGTTGCTATTCCCATAGCTCCAGATAAGCTGCGTATTTGCTTGAATACCCAATTAAAATTGCCAAAAAAATTGAAATTAGAAGTAGCGAGTATCAAAAAGCAATAAAAATGTTATGGTACTTTTATCATGCTGCAGAAAACAATAAACAGACCACAAATATAGCATATTTTTCTTATTCACATATTTTTCTTATTTTCCATGAAAACACATCTTGGTATTTCATTAGACTTGGAGACAATTCTAATGAAATGCCAAGACATGTTTTCATTTCGAAGCAAACTATTCAATAATTGCTGTCTGTTGATGTGTAAACAGTAATGCGATTTTCTTTTACCCAATTAATTTGTTTTTGCTTTAGAAATGATGGAGTGACAATACTCAATTATCTGGAGCCCTGCTATTCCATCAACTGATCACAGTTCAGGCCTTTGAAAAATGATTGTGTTGAATCTCAGATTGTGTAGGTACATAGAGAATAACAGTCTAGTGTCTTTTGATATCAAGTTTATCAGGCAAGGCTAGGAAACGCGTAGGAATTCCAAGGCTCGCTGAGGAATTCTAACCATTTCCAAGCAGAGTCAACAGACACTGGTATTCTATTTATCAGGTAACGTTTTATGCTAGCCGATGGTCAAATATAAACTAGTTTTCATTGAAAATAACATGGACTTGTTTATGTTGCGTCATTACAATGACGTCATTCGGTCATGTGACACCCATCGACCAATAAAACGTCAAGTTTTCAATTCGTTGTAACACGGATATTCAAATGAGGTCAATGCCTGATACGACATCATATTATCAGTCAGTACGTATTCGGCCAACACAAAGCTTGTTACATGATAAATAGTAATAATTCCAGCACAAAAATATTTACACAATTCCCTAACATTTGATTGGCCCGTAGCAAGTCTCTGTCCAAAATTTATATCCCAGTAAACTCCCACGCCAAACTACTTTCCGTAACCGTGAGGCGCAGTTAAAATAATTCTAGAGAAAACGGAAAATAAACACATTTTCTTGATGAATTTATTTCAAATGCTGGAATTACAGTCGAACTTCGATGGGTCGAACCCTGGTAAACTCGTCAGCCATGCTTGCCTCGAACTAGCCTTTAGGTCCCGGCAGAATTCCTATATAAATACGTTAAAACTACCTGGTATAGGTCGAACTTGTGAAAGTCGAACAACCCTCAATGCCTCGAATCGCTGTCACGCCCGGTTGTGTATAAATCCACTATAAACACCACAAAATGTCAGACGATTGTCTCCAGACTAGTTGATTGACTTTCACACCTATTAATTGTTAACTGGCTGTCAAACAAATCTCAAGTGGTCATTTGAGCGTATACAATAACGGCAGTCGTGACCAGTATACGTGGTAATTATGCATTGACCAATGTCGGCGAAGTTGTTAGTTAATTAAAGTGGTAATTTATGGGACTGGGTTCCATGTGATAGTAAATTATGATATGCAGTGAATGTGGTTCCGGGTCCGAAGTAGTGATGACTGGGTTCCATGTGATAGTAAATTATGATATGCAGTGAATGTGGTTCCGGGTCCGAAGTAGTGACTGGGCATGCATCTATTGATTTATCAGTGTATGACGAGCGATGTAATTTTATACCTACAAGCATGCGCATCATTTTATGGCAAATACATATTCACTCACAAAGATTTATATTTGATTAGATAAATATTTGTCATGAAATTACGCAAATGCCAATAGGTACAAAATCAGAGATGCTTTCACATGATCGTATCGGACGGGGCAATCAAGTCCGCCAATTGTATTTCGTAATCATTTTCTGTTGTTCTCATGTTCTATTGCTGTATAATGGCTATGTAAATAAAAACACACATGAGTTTGCCGCTTTCTTTATTTTATTAAAGCCTGTTTCTGTTAATAAACGACTGTGACAATCAACCGTAAATGCAAATGTAAGCGCATTTATATGAAACAACGTGTCGTAATGACGACTTGTTTCACTTAGTACACTGACCAACTCGTAGATCTGAAATGGTTACAGTAGAAAATCCCGATGGGTCGAACAACGGATGGGTCAAACTAAAACTTAACCCCGCAGGCTGTTCGACCCATCGAAGTTCGACTGTATAAGGAATGAATGGCCTTTTTGTGGAATTTATCGGGGATATAAACTTGGAAAAGTCGCGGGAATACTGGACGAGGCCTTCCGGCCTTCGTCCAGTATTCCCGCGACTTTTCCAAGTTCATACCCCGATAAATTCAAACAAAAAGGCCATTCATTCCTATAATATTATGCAGCAAATTATTGTGGAAAGATTAGTAATATTATGATCAGGATCTAAACTGGACACAAACGTTCAAAGGTTCATTTTCTCAGCTGGCTGCCACTTTACTCCTCATCACACACCAGCAAAATGTAGATCACTCATAAAATTGAATCAGAAACTGATAAAATATTAAAGGCCCTGAACGTCTCAGTATTACAATTTTCCGATTTTTTCAAACACAAAAACATGTCTGGCAACTGATTTAGTACACAAAACTAACATATCCCTATACTGCCTAATAGATACATCTCAAGTCTTGAGATTTACATCTTAATCACAATGTGAAGACTTGTTTTGTGTACCACTCAGTGCAAAATGTAAATATTGACAATTTCATTTCCGTAACCCAACGGCTTCGGCTCGGAAGCGAGTCGATAAACTCCGGCTATCGAAATTCATCGGCCGCGAATCGGAGTTGAGGAGTTGACCCGAGCGTCTATCGGAAAATCAATCGGGCTTTGAAACACGCACCTGCTGTTTGTTTATCAACAAATATTGATATTTTCATCGACTACAAACTCATTTTTGTACCAAAATGAATGCAAACAGTTTCAAAGTGTGTGTAAATAGAAACCTGTTGGATTTGTGTGTGGGAAAACCCATTAGGAGGCCAAATTAGGCAAGTTGAGCCGTATAGGGGCTTTAATAAATAGGACCGATAGTAAAAGCTGGAAATGTAGAGTGAAATTTCGACCACATTTATTTCTAAAAGACACAAAATATGCAGTAAATTACAGCAGCAGTTGGAAAAGTTATTTAATTCTGGAAAAAAAAACATTTCCCATGTTGAAATGTGATTAATGAAATATATTTAAAATCCAAAATTAGTACAGCAAAGTGAGAAGAAATGTACAAAATCCTTGTCAGCCATCTTTACCTAGATATGTACCTGGGGGCCGTTTCACAAAACTTCGTACAACTAAAATGTTCGTATGAAAGTGCAAATTGATATTCGTCTTGAAATTTCAATTGATGGATTTACATTTATTGAACATAGGCTGTTCAATAAATGTAAATCTAATAATTGTTTACAAGAAAACATTGTAATTGTGAAAATTATAGACTGTCATAATTAATAACGTATCTGAGGGCCACACCAGGTCTCCGGTCAGGATTTCGGTAAGGATGAATACCGATCGTTAAATTACCCATCGCATGCTCCCAACCACCACACACAACCGAAGAGAGCCCCTTGGGGTATATCTGTAGGGAATACCAGGCTAGTGTTTTTTTTACATCAAGTTTCCCAAGCTAGAAACATGTAGGAATTCCGAAGCTCAATGAGGAATTCCTACCTATCTGAGTCGCTATTAATGAACTTGATAAACTTAATATCAAAAGGCACTAGCTTGGTATTTATCAGGTAATATTTTACGTTAGGTAACTTACAAGTGTAATGTTGATTATTTCTTGTTTACAGTGACGCAACTTGGTACTGTCGTGACGTCATTCCACCAATGAAAGGTCAAAGTCAGCAGTTTTCCTAATACAGTGGTATTCGCTTATAATGAGTAGTAAGTTACTTGATGCATCGGAATATGTGGCTGTGGTTGGAGCAATCGGGCTTATGGGTTTTGCGACCAGTGTAGATCCAGATCAGCCTGTGCATCTGCACAGTCTGATCAGGATCTGCACTGGTCGCCATTCCATCAATGAAACACGTGTAATGCTTCTAACAAGCAGTATAGATCAAAATCAGGCTACGTACACAAGTGAGCTATTTCATCAGGTGCTACACTGGTCACAAATCCCATCAGACCTATTTCTCCCCAAAGCCACATATACGTTCATTATAAATGAGGGCAACGGCCTGGTTACATTCATACAACTATATAATCAAATCTGAGATCACAATTACATGTAAAATTGCATTCCTGTTGGATTTAAATACATTACAATGTGCATGTATGTCATACAATAAACACAGGAAATACACACATATTGAGAGTATAAGAAGCAATACCGAATTATACAATGGAAGGCATCTATGGAAGATTTATTTGATTTATTGGTGTTTAATGGCCTATCAACATATAAGGTCAATTAAGGCCGGGCCAACACTGAACAGGTTTCGATCAAGCATGTAACCTGCTGCATTGGGGGGAAAACCCAAAAATCAGAACGGAATATTTACATAAAAAAATATATATATTCAGCCCTAAAATTAGAATAACCTGACCTGGTGCCAGGTCCATACCACACCAAAGTCACTTGGCCCCTTCCCCTAAAATAGGATTATGAATAATCGTAATACTCACATAAGGGGTATAACCAGATTCAACCGTCACATACAATAATGCCAATGACGTATGTGAGGGCCAAACCAGGTCTCTGGTCGGGATTCCAGGGATTCCGCTGGCGATCGCCACTTTCGCAATTGGCGATAAAAATAAACAGTTGGCGATAAAAAAATTCAAAAAAAATTAATTATTTTTCGAAAATTGTAATTTTTTATCGCCAATTGTTTATTTTTATCCTATTGGTTATTCTTTCTTTTTTTTCTTAGACTTAGCCTTCTATTTCTCCCGACTCTTCAAGTATGATGATTTAACAGAGGCTAACAGCATGACAATTTGGTAGCCATTGCATTTTTGGACAATGAACTTGCATATAAGACACACGCAATGTGATTTTGTACCCAAAAACATGTGCAATTTTTTATGAAATATATCTAATATTTTATGCAAATGACATCGAAAGATGACAAAAATTTTCATAGCAAATGCGGAATATACTTCTGCATTTGCTATAAAAATTCCGCCAACTTTCTAGTAAATTTTGCAAATATTTTTCACGAGATGTTGCCCATGTTCCTAAGATCAAAATCAAATGGCATGTCTCCATTGTGATTTTCTAAGTATTTTACATGTTGGATTAGCTCACCGACTCAAATAAGGGCCATTATCTGATAAAAGCATTTCTGAACAGTGTACAATCAAATCCAATCACATAAAATTGAAACTGTGTAACCAGCAGTAGCCGATTTCATCAAAATGCAAAGTATACGTATCTAGCAAAGTATATTTTGAGGGAGTACGGTAATCATTTATTTTCCCCAAAATGAATTATTTCATAAAAAACTAACCAATGCATATATTTGATGATTCAAAGTATGCAGCATTATTATACTGAATTTATTACATTATCACAGCCAAAATGGCTGTGATAATGTAATAAATTCAGTATAATAACAAGAGCTGTAGGAGAACAGCATAGCTCGACTACGAGGGTTGTCGATGTACAAATAGCTTGACAAACAAGGTGGCTGCGGCCTGCATAAAAACCTTAACCAAGGTTGACTAAAAAACTTAACCAAGGGAAATTAAGTAAGTAATTCAAGGTTAAATGTAGGTCAATGACAGATATGGGTCAGGGGTTATTGATGTACATCACTAGGAGATGAAGTTTTCCAAGTATGGTTGCTGTAGGCCCAGGAGTATTCCATATACAAGCTTGACTAAAAACCGTAACCAAGGGGAAATAACTAAGTAATCCAAGGACAAAAGTAGGTGAAGGTCAAATATAGGTCAGGTATTATTGATGTACATCACTAGGAGATGAAGTTGTCCAAGTATGGTTGATGTAGGCCCAGGAGTATTCCATATACAAGCTTGACTAAAAACCTTAACTAAGGGGAATTAACTAAGTAATTCAAGAGGAAATGTAGGTCAAGGTCAAATATAGATCAGGGGTTATTGATGTACATCGCTATGAGAAAAGGTTGTCCAAGTATGGTCTGTAGATAGTAGCGTTCCATGTAGAAAGCTTGACTAAAAACCTTAACCAAGGTTGACTAAAAACCTTAACCAAGGGGAATTAACTAAGTAATTCAAGGTTAAATGTAGGTCAAAGTCAAATATAGGCTTGTCCAAGTATGGTTGGTGTAGGGCCAGGAGTATTCCATCTACAAGCTTGACTAAAAACCTTAACCAAAGAGAAATTAACTAAGTAATTCAAGATGGAAATTTAGGTCAAGGTCAAATGTAGGTCAAGGTCAAATATAGATCAAGGGTTACTGATGTACATCCCTAGGAGATGAAGTTGTCCAAGTATGGTGGGTGTAGGGCCAGGAGTATTCCATATACAAGCTTGACTAAAAACCTTAACCAAGGGGAATTAACTAAGTAATTAACTAAGTAATTGAAGAGGAAATGTAGGTGAAGGTCAAATATAGACCAGGGGTTATTGATGTACATCCCTATGAGAAAAGGTTGTCCAAGTATGGTGTCTGTATGCACAATAGTATTCCATGTACAAGCTTGACTAAAAACCTTAACCAAGGTTGACTAAAAACCTTAACCAAGGGGAATTAACTAAGTAATTCAAGGAAATGTAGGTCAAGGTCAAATATAGATCAGGGGTTATTGATGTACATCACTAGGAGATGAAGTTGTCCAAGTATGGTGGATGTAGGGCCAGTAGTATTCCATATACAAGGTTGACTAAAAACCTTAACCAAGGCGTGACGTGACGCCGACGCCGGGGTGACAACATAAGCTCTACTTATTCTTCGAATAGTCGAGCTAAAAATTAATAAATTTAATTTCTCCCTCAAAGTATTCTTTGGTAGATAAGCATACTTTGAAATGTTCATGAAATCGGCTACAGGAGTTATTACTGACGATCAAGGAATTTGCTCAGATATTTTGTGATGCTACAAACGCTTACCAGGTGTTTCAATTAATGTAATTAAAATCATCAAAATAAAGAACATGAAGGATATAGCACATATGACTAGACATCATAATATGAGAATAAAGAAGTAAAACATGACACAAGGATGCACAAGAAAGTGTGAGTAATCGAATAATCATACACCAAGGTATTGGATGAAATCTAACAAAATGGGGTCTAGTTTCATTACGACCCGTGTAGATCCTGATCAGCCACACTGCTCACATATATGGAGGCTGGTCAGGGTTACACTGGTCGCTAAGTCAATAAACATTGTTCTCTCAGATCGTGGTCTGTATGGAAGTACATCAGCATGATACATAGACAATACCAGTAGCCTGTTTCACCAACATTGTAAAGTATACTTATCTAGCAAAGTATACTTTGAGGGAGACATTTTCAATTTAAGGATAAATTTATTAATTTTTATTATACTGAATTTATTACATTATCACAGCCATTTTGGCTGTGATAATGTAATAAATTCAGTATAATAATTCTGCATATTTTTAATCATCAAATATATGCAGTAGTTAGTTCTACATGAAATAATGCATTTCGGGGGAAATAAATGATTACTCCCTCAAAGTATACTTTGCTAGATAAGTATACTTTGCAATTTTGATGAAATCGGCTACAGGCTAGTGTCTTTAGATATATTTTAAGTTTATCGGGCAAGGCTTGGAAACGGTAGGAATTCCGAGTCTGATAAACTGGATATCAAAAGACACTAGCTTCTTATTCTATTTATCAGGTAACGTTATGATGATGATGGACAAATATAACATGGTTTTTGCTAAAATAAAATGCACATCTTGATTACATTCGACCAATGGATTTGATATTATTGGTGTTTAATGGCCTATCAACAGCTAACGTCATTTAAGACCGGGCCAACGGGTTCGATCCCATATACAACCTACTGCATGGGGGGGAAAATCCCAAAATCAGAACGGAATATTTACATAGCAAAAAATAATATATTAAGCCTTGAAATTAAAATAACCCAGGTCCATACCACACCAAAGTCACTTGGCCCCTTCCCCTAAAAGTAATAGGATTACGAATAATCATAAAACTCACATATCGGGTATAACCAGATTCAACTGTCCCATACAAGCGATGTATGTGAGAGTCAAGCCAGGTCTCCGGTCAGGATTCCGGTAAGGATGAACCCCAATCGCTAAATTACCCAACACATGCTCCCACCTGCCACCCACTCGACCATAGAATGTCAGTAAAAGTAGTAATCCAGACATGCATAGTGATTTGTAAATGTAAATCATTCAATTGATATTTCCAGACAATCCTAAATTTGCACTTACAAACATTTTAGTCGTACGGAGTTTAGTGAAACGGCCCCCAGATTTCAAAAACATTTTACAGATTGGATCAGGATATTATGTAGCTCTGGCTGGAGAAATGGGGCTTATGTGTTTGTTTGTTTATTGGTGTTTAACGGCCTATCAACAGCTAAGGTCATGTAAGGCCGGGCAAACGGCCCGTTTTAACCTGCTGGGGGGAAAATTCCAAAATCAGAACTGAATATTTACATCGAGAAACAATATATTCAGCCCTGAAATTAGAATAACCTGACCTGGTGGCAGGTCCATACCACACCAAAGTCACTGGGCCCCTTCCACAAAAATAGGATTACGAATAATCGTAATACTCACAAAAGGGGCATAACCAGATTCAACTGTCACATACAAAATGCCAAAGACG
The DNA here is from genome assembly GCA_029237695.1 of Conchocele bisecta. NCBI lineage: Eukaryota > Metazoa > Mollusca > Bivalvia > Lucinida > Thyasiridae > Conchocele > Conchocele bisecta. The sequence continues at coordinate 34,117,771 of CM055266.1, read as the reverse complement.
TATGTGAGGGCCAAACCAGGTCTCCAGTCGGAATTCCGGTAAGGATGAACCCCGATCGTTAAATTACCCATCGCTTGCACCCACCTTCCACCCACGGGGCTTATGTGATCAGTGTAGCTCCTGATCAAATAGCACACCCATGTAGCTTGAAAACGATCTTTATTGCTTGTTAGAAATATGACCGATGTTTCATTGATGGAATGGCGAACAGTGCATATCCTGTGGCTGTGACTGGAGAAATTGGGCTTATAGGTGTTGCAACCAGTGTAGATCGAGAAAAGCCTGTGCAATTCTGCAACGTCTGATCTCCCGAGTCCCGTATCTACACTGGTTGCAACACCTATAAGAATGCAGGCTGATCTCGATCTACACTGGTTGCAACACCTATAAGCCCAATTTATCCAGTCACAGTCACATATGTTTCATAACTTATGAAAGTTTTCACCTAATGCGACATCCTCGCGTAAGAGCGCAAAATATTTCAAATGTAACTGAATTGTAAACAACAAATTATATTTTGCTACATCTATTGAAACATTTCCAACCATAACAACATACGATATATCATAACAAAGGCATGGTTATCACAAAGCTAAATCCCACGCTGGCAGCCTCGATACTCTGGCCATATTGAAATATTATCAAAATCGGTAAAGCGGTTCAGAAGTTATTAAATCAAAGTACTGAAAATACTTAAAGGTACATGCCCATTCAGTAGGCACAAAATGTTATTTATATCAGATACATCATCTGAGACATTTTCTGGTAAAATAAACATTCATTCACCATTAACCCATGTATTGATTGGCATTATTATAAATTTTATATCAGACGTAACTTTTCACACTGATATCAGGGGCTATAACCGTGTTTCCTTAAAATGTTAACAGACATTACTATTTATTCTCTGTATTTATATTTTGATGTGCAATTATCATACTTTATAATCTGTCGAAAATATTATTTTTTCATGCGACGCATTTAATTAGTATAAATAATTAAACAAGAGGGCCATGATGTCCCTAATTCGCTCACCTGACTCCATGAACACCAGAGGAGAATGTGACATTGAGTTCATGTGTTTTAAACAAATTGTGTTATTTTTAGATGGCGGCCATCTTGGATTAAGCGATGACTCTCATTTTACCAAATTTGAAAATGCTTCACCCAAGGATCTTAACTTACTATGAAGTTTGTCCAGCATCGGCCATGTGGTTCCTGAGAAAAAGACGTTAAAAATCTTGAATAAATGGACCTTTTGGTGGCCATCATGGATGACATAATCATCCGATTCCGACAAATATTGCACCAGAGCAATCGCCTCATCGATACCTTCAATTTGATATATGACATGAGCATATTCGGTCAAAAATAAAATTTGACACCACGGGCCACGCCCATTTTTGACCCTGTGGTCACCATTTTCACAACTTTGAAAGTGCATTGCAAATCGATCATTCCTACAAAGTTTAGTCGAAATCCGGCTAGCAGTTCATGAGAAGAAGATTTTTTAAGAATTTATGCTATTTTTAGACGGCGGCCATCTTGGATTAGCTATGACCTCCATTTTAACAAATCTGAAAAGGCTTCACCCATGGACCATAACATTTAAGTTTGGCTACCATGGGCCAAGCGGTTCATGTGAAGAAGAACTTTGAAATCTCTAATAAAAGAACGACCTTTTGGCGGCCATCTTGGATGACATAACAATCCGATTTCGACAAAAAATGTACCAGAGTGATCGCCTTATTGATACCTTCGATTTGATATATAACATGACCATATTCGGTCAAAAATAAAATTTGACCCCACGGGCCACGCCCATTTTTGACCCCAGGGTCACCATTTTAACAACTTTGAAAGACCATTGTACATCAATGATTCCTACCAAGTTTCGTCAAAATCCGGCTAGCGGTTCATGAAAAGAAGATTTTTTAAGAATTTATGCTATTTTTAGACGGCGGCCATCTTGGATTAGCGATGACCTCCATTTTAACAAATCTGAAAAGGCTTCACCCATGGACCATAACTTTTAAGTTTGGCAACCATGGGCCAAGCGGTTCATGTGAAGAAGAATTTTGAAATCTCTTAATAAAAGAACAACCTTTTGACATTTCGGCGGCCATCTTGGACGACATAACAATCCGATTTCAACAAAAAATGTACCAGAGTGGTCGCCTCATGGATACCTTCGATTTGATATATAACATGACCATATGCGGTCAAAAATAAAATTTGACCCCAATTTGACCCCACGGGCCACGCCTATTTTTGACCCCGGGGTCACCATTTTAACAACTCTGAAAGAGCATTGTACATCAATCATTCCTACCAAGTTTCGTAAAAATCCGGTTAGCGGTTCATTAGAAGAAGATTTTTTAAGAATTTATGCTATTTTTATACGGCGGCCATCTTGGATTAGCGATGACCTCCATTTTAACAAATCTGAAAAGGCTTCACCCATGGACCATAACTTTTAAGTTTGGTAACCATGGGCCAAGCGGTTCATGTGAAGAAGAATTTTGAAATCTCTAATAAAAGAACGACCTTTTGACATTTCGGCGGCCATCTTGGACGACATAACAATCCGATTTCAACAAAAAATGTACCAGAGTGGTTGACTCATTGATACCTTCGATTTGATATATAACATGACCATAATCGGTCAAAAATAAAATTTGACCCCAATTTAACCCCACGGGCCACGCCCATTTTTGACCCCGGGGTCACCATTTTAACAACTCTGAAAGAGCTTTGTACATCGATCATTCCTACCAAGTTTCATCGAAATCCGGCTAGCAGTTCATGAGAAGAAGATTTTTTAAGAATTTATGCTATTTTTAGACGGCGGCCATCCTGGATTAGCGATGACCTCCATTTTAACAAATCTGAAAAGGCTTCACCCATGGACCATAACTTTTAAGTTTGGCTACCATGGGCCAAGCGGTCCATGGGAAGAAGAATTTTGAAATCTCTAATAAAAGAACAACCTTTTGATCTTTCGGCGGCCATCTTGGATGACATAACCATCCGATTTCGACAAGAAATGCACCAGAGTGATCGCCTCATTGATACCTTCAATTTGGTATATGACATGACCATATTCGGTCAAAAATAAAATTTGACCCCAATTTGACCCCACGGGCCACGCCCATTTTTGACCCCGGGGTCACCATTTTAACAACTTTGAAAGAGCCATGTACATCAATCATTCCTACCAAGTTTTGTCGAAATCCGGTTGGCGGTTCTTGAGAAGAAGATTTTTTAAGAATTTGTGCTATTTTTAGACAGCGGCCATCTTGGATTACGTAATGACGTCATTTTAACAATTTTGTAATCCCCCTACCTAAGGACCATGACCATGAAGTTTGGTGACTATAGGCCTAATGGTTACCGAGGAGAAGACGTTTGAAAATGTTCACGGACGACGACGGACGACGGACACATTGCGGTAACAATAGCTCACATGAGCTTCGCTCAGGTGAGCTAAAAATACGATGCCTCATTTGCATATCAAAATAGCCTGATCAAAATAGCCTGATACCAACGCGCGTCACTATCAGTAAAATACATATTACTAAATGATTATATCTGTATAGCGGGCACTCGTAATCTTTAGAACTGGTGGAATAGTGACACAATTATATACACAAAATGTCTTGATTCGTATTTTCCGGAATTTAACTGATAAACTGAGCCCAAAACTGTGAAAACTATAGAAAATAGTATACATAGTTTTAGATACAAAGCAAGACAGATCAAATCGCCATAGGATAAGTTTGTACAGGGCACTATTTTCTTGGTCGTACTCGCCATTTAGGCGTAGCACGACAATATGGCTACGTACCTACGACGTACATACATGCACTAACGGTATATCCAATTTTGCCTATCGAGGTATAATAATCCATCCATTCAAATACAAATAAATTTCTATACACACATGTTTAACATTCAATTAAAACATTTCAAATCATAACAATGTAATATGTGGATGTGACTAGAAAAATGGGGCTTATGGATTTTGCGACCAGTGTTGATCCAGATCAGCCTGTACATCCGCAGTCTGATCAGGATCTGCACTGTTTGCCTTCCATCAATGAAATGCCCGTCATTCTCCAAACAAGCAATAAGATTGTTATCCGGCCACCGGCATTCAGCGTGTTTCGGCTATTATCGGTATAACGTTACTATATATGAACAACAAGGCTTCTAGCTTTGGTCGGACATGACCTCGTATCATAACAAATTCCACAATTTTATTAACGCTAATGTAAATATTTTGGCAGAAAGTGCACATCTGAAAATTATTGCTATCTTGCTGAAATAGCATAACATAATTATGCAAAGAATATCGAATTACAGCTGGTTTTCCAAGGTCGGACACGACGTTGTATCATAACAAATGAAATAATGTCAATATTGTAGTGGCAAGTTCATATGTTCATTTGAAAATTATCGTTATCCTGCAGAAATACACAGAATACACAGAACATGACAATTTTAAACATGTTATTTTGTTACAATACTAGCGTGTGTCCAACCAGAAGTTGCATACCTTATAATAAATAACAAAGCAAACGTCGTTATTTAATCTGAAGGGAAGTAATC